>SJYA01000725.1:357920-389844 GCA_006410615.1 Neotragus moschatus | reverse complement strand
AGTGCCAGACTTTATTTCTTTGGGCTCCAAAATCACTGCAGATGATGACTGCAGCCATGAAAGTAAAAGACGCTTATTCCTTGGAAAGAAAGCTATGACCAACCTAGACAGCATATTAAAGAGGAGAGACATTACTTTTCCAACAAAGGTCTGTCTAGTCAAGGCTATGATTTTTCCAGTAGTCATGTATGGATGTGAGAGTTGGACAATAAAGAAGGCTGAGCACCAAAGAATTGATGCTTTTGAACTGTGGTGTTGGAGAAGACTTGAGAGTCCCTTGGACTGCAAGGAGATCCAACCAGTCCATCCTAAGGGAGATCAGTCCTGGGTGTTCATTGGAAGGACTGATGTTGAAGGTGAAACTCCAATACTTTGGCCACCTGATATGAGGAGCTGACTCCTTTGAAAAGACCCTGATGCTGGAAGATTGAGGGCAGGAGGAGAAGGGGAAGACTGAGGATAAGATGGTTGGATGGCATCATCGACTCGATGGACATGGATTTGAGTGGACTCCGGGAGTTGGTGATGGACAGGGAGGCCTGGCATGCTGCAGTTCATGGGGTCGCAAAGAGTTGGACACAACTGAGCGACTGAACTGACTGATTGACTGTGTTTAACTGCTGGGACTCAGAGGTACAAGCTTGTAAGAAAAATGTGCAAGAATTACATTTCTCTCTCCTTCAACCATTGCCCCAGAGTCCCTAGCACAGCACACCCCTCATGATCTCACCTGTCTGGTTGACGTCAGTGCTCACAAGTGGAAGGAATCGCCAAGCTTCCCTGTCAGGAGACTAAGTGGGTGTGATTGAGGCTGTCAGCAACCGGCAAGTAAATGAGAAGGAAACCAGGAACAAACCCGCCAGGCTTCAAGTTCCAGCTCTGCCTCATAGCTGGGTGACCTGGGATAGCTTGCTTCATCCGTGCCTCAGTTTCTTCCCTGCAAAATGGGAGTGATAATACCACCTTCTTTATAGGTGTAGGGGAGAGACTAAGCAGGTACGGCCGACCCCTCTCTGCCTCCCCTTGGTGCCTCCTCCAGGAGCAGGCCCGCCCCCTCCTGCCCCCATGGTCCTTGGCCTTGCAGCTGTGTGGTAGAGTGGACCCCTGCAGTCAAGGGGAGGGGGTCATGGTCATTGTAACCTTTGTCTATGTGGTTCGTAGGTGTTGAATCAGCCCCTTGCTGGGCTTCTGGGCCTCGGCCATGCTCTCCAGCTCAGCTTCCATTTGGGGTTGTGGGGTGCTAGCTCAGCATGAGACGTCAGTTCCTTGTTCAGCCATTGATCTTTGGGGGTGTAGTCTCTAGGTCCCAAGGGGAGAGGAAGGGTAAATGGAGAATTCCCAATCCCCAAAACGATAATGGTCATTTCTCTATTCTTACCATAGTCCCCAAAGCTCCTCCCCACTCTCAGAAATTACTAAATGAGTTATCACCTGATTTCCCTAAAAAACACAGTGGGTAAAGAAAAGATGCTCATGCCTTGACTGCTCTAAACAGTGGTAAGTTTTCTACTAATTTTGGGCTGTGTGATTCTAGCTCTAATTTTGAGTCAGAAGGGCGTCCATGGCCTCTTTTAACAGTTCTGTCTTCACTATCATCACCATCAAAGACCTTCCTTGGGCCCCTCATAACCTACCTTGCGGGGCTGAAGCCCTTACTGGGGAATCTCTGGCAACAGTAGCCAACATCTGGTATGTATGTGTAACGTGCTTGGCTAAGCACATCAGGTGTACATTATCTGACCCTCACGAGATACTGAATGGATAATTGATGCTCCTCCAGATGAAAACTGAAGCTCGTGAGCCTATGTTTGTGTGTTTGGAATCTGTGCCCTCAGCTTCCCCACTCTAGTGGCTTCATAAGGTTCCTCACTGTGGGGTCATATTTGAATGTAAACAGAAAAGGAAAAGGGCAGACGGAAAAGTCATTATAGAAATGTATAACTAGAGAATGTACGAGTTATATGACTTGTAAACAGCAGGCAAAGTTGAGAAAACAAACAAATTCAGTGGTCCAGAAAGAGTGCCTACAATATGGCAGGTTTTTAAAGCAATTAGAAAACAAAAAGAAACCTGAAAGCCAAGGAAAGTGACCACTTCTGAGCAATCCTGGAAATGTTTTCTTGTGGAATTTTAGGATGCATTGTTGAGATGTGAAGAACTCAAGTACAGATCCAAGATTTGGGGAGCTTGCTAAATCACGGTCGGTGACCAGATTGTTGCGTCATAATCCACTGCATGCTCCTCCCTAATTGGCTCAGGGGAGCTGTGGTTTCATCCCACCTGACAGTGGTCAGACCCCAAAGAGGCTCTTGTGTCCTCTTCAGAGCCTGCTGGAAAAACAGGAAGGAGGGACACGTGAAGAAGGTGGAAGAGGCCTCAGGGAGTCTTGGCAGCAGGGTTGATCTCATCTTTGCCCTCAAAACTCAGGTGTTTAGTGCCTACCTAAGAAGCGGGTGGGGGAATAAAACTTCTCAGAGGACCTTCAGTGGGACTCATATCAAAAAATAAGATCACATATGAGATGCATAGTGGTGAGGACTGTGGGTTTCTCTGGGATGTGGAGGGGATCCTGTCAGAGCCTCAGTCAGGGAGGCCTCCAAAGATGATACAAGAGAGAAGGAAGGAGACAAGAAAAGATAGTATATAGATCAGGTCCCAGAGGCAAGAGTGCTAATGGAATGTTCTGATGACAGTGAATTCCACTGGTGGCTCAGTGGTAAAGAATCCTCCTGCCAGTGCAGGGGATGAAGGTTCAGTCCCTGTGATGGGAAGATCCTCTGGAGAGGAAATGGCAGCCCACTCCAGTATTCTTGCATGGGAAATCCCATGGACAGAGGAACCTGGAGGTTTACAGTCCATGGGATCACAAAAGATCACACAACTAGCAACTAAACAACAACAAAGGGTTTTGTGTCAGAAAGCAATTGTCCAAACTTGGAGACAGAGGAAAGGAGACCTTGAATGCCAGATTAAGGAGGACTTTCCTATAGGTTCCAGGCCACTGTCACAAGGGAAATGTATGCTTGTTGATGTTTTGGAAAAATTCATCTTGTGGCCCTGAAGAAGACGACTTGGAAGAGGAGAAAGGACTTGGAAGAGGAGAAAGGAGGTGGGTGGACCAGCACGAGGTGGTGAGGCTCTGGGGAAGGAAGGGGAAGCACTGATGAAGAGAAAGGCAGATAAGGGAGATGAAGGCAGAAAGCAGCTGGACGTGGGGGTCCAAGCAGAGTGGACATCACTCTGATGCCACACATCTGAGCAAAAGCCCATTGTGTAGAATAAAGAGCAAACTCGCTTGACAGAGCTCCAGAGGACACAGCCCAGACCAGCTTCTCTTCTAAGGAGACAGGTTTAGGTTCAAGGTTAGAATTTAGAGCCAAAGTTGACCAAGAACAGAATCAACTGCCTCAGGAGCCAGGGCGTGTCCAGTTCACAGAGGTGCAGGGGGGACACTGGCTGGGAACCTGAAGGTGTGTGAGGATGGACGGGCGGGCCCCTGACTCTATGGCAGAGATAGGGCGCTGCAGACAGGCTACATGGCCCAGGAGGAGATGAGAGATGGGAGGGTGGTGATGAGGGAGTGGGTGGGGACCAGATGTCTGAGTCGAGTGGAGGGAGCAAATGGTGCAGGGAAGACAGGGTGTGGGACGCAGTCGTCTGCTTCTGAGGCCGAGCAGGAGGGTGAGGGCCTCTGCACTTCGAATCCCCACCACCCTGGGGCGGGCCCTTTGGTTACGCAGGTCCCAGATCACGTGGGTCTAGGTTAAAACATTAGGGTTCCATAAGAAAACATAAGAATGTTTTCCTGCTTGCCTCCTGCCCCTCAGCTGCTATTATAGGACCTCCAGGTCCTCTCAATACCCCTCAGAGCTAACTCATGTCTGTTCACCAATGTAACCTCAGTGACAACCTCACATCTGTGTTCCACATCCAATGCTGAATGAGAATCTACTGCCATTGCCACCTCCGCTGTCACCCCTGCAGACACCCTTAGTGTGCCGATCCACTCTGCACTGGGCCAACACCCTCATGCATTGATGGCATTGCTCACTGGGGCCCTGGAGGCAGCATCACCGAGCTGCTCCCCTGATCCAGGGATGAAGAGCCTTTTCTCCCAGCATGGAGGCACTCTCCCCTCTCCCAGTGGCTACCCAAAGCTAAATTGCCTCGGTTCCTCCAGTGGCCAAAGGAAGAGCGTCCATTACAAGATGGGATGGCAACTGCCTGGAAGGTCCCACGAAGAGGGGAACTGAACAAGTTAACCCCTATTAACACCCTACCCGGGTCCAATCAGCCATGTCCAAGGTTAAGGTCACGTGGGCAGCAGAGATGATGAGTAGCGGTTTCTCCTAGAAGGCAGTATGGGAAGGCATTGCTCATGCAGCATCTCTAACATAAAAAGTTTCCATGGTTTAAGGGCTCAGAGCATGTCAAACACTGAGCCGAGTACTTTGAAATTCATAATTCATTCAACTCTCACAACAGCCCTTTGCGGTACGCATTGCTACTTCTTTTTTATGGGTGTGGGAATTGAGGTTAAGAGGTGCACAGCCAGTAGATGGCAGAGCTACGATTCAAACCCAGATCTTCCTGCGTCCAAAGCACATCCATGCTCAAAACCATATCACTGTCCATTATTCTGATGACACTGGTTCAGCTCATCCAGTTCCTAGGCCCATATGATCACTTTGAGAGCTGAATAAATTGGTTTGGCCATATCTACACTGACCTGCTTATTGAGTCAAGAAATAGTGATGGTGTACTTACTCTGAGCCAGGCACTACCCCTAGGACTTGGGACACAATGGTGAACAAACAAACATGGGGCTTCCTGTCTAGGAGGGGGTGGCATAAATGAGCACATTACGTACAGCCAGGGGAAGGCTGATCTCACCAACAGGGTGGGCAGTTTGGAAAACTTTTCTGAGACCCCCCAATATCAGGGTCACTACATGGCTCTGGGAGAGTGGACATCAGGAGATAGGGTTCTCTGGTCCTGACTCTGCTGTTTGCCAGTTTCTGCTTCCTTCTCTGGGCCTTTGTTTCTTAGTATACATGAGAGGTCATGTTTAGATGGTTTCTTTTTTTTTTAATGTTTTATTAAAATATAGTTGATTTGCAGTGTCATACTAGTTTCAAGTGTACAGCAAAGTGATTCAGTTATATATATATATATTTGTGGCTCAGCTGGTAAAGAATCCGCCTGCAATGCGGGAGACCTGGGTTCAGTCCCTGGGTTGGGAAGATCCTCTGGAGAAGGCAAAGGCTACCCACTCCAGTATTCTGACCAGAATTGGAAGAGTCCATGGGGTCACAAACAGTCAGACACAACGGAGCGACTTTCACTTTCATAATTTGTATATATATTTTACACATATAATCTTTTTAGATTCTTTTTCATTATAGATTATTATAAGATATTGAGTATAGTTCCCTGTGCTGTGCAGTTGGCCCTTGTTATCAATTTTATATATAGTCGTGTGTGTATTTTAATCTCAAACTCCTAATTTTTCCCTCGCCACTTCCACCTTTGGTAACCATGTTTGTTTTCTATGTCTATGAGCTTATTTCTGTTTTGTAAGAAAGTTCATCTGTATCATTTTTTTTTTAAGATTCCACATGTAAATGATATGATTTTGTCTTTGGCTTACTTCACTTAGTATGATGTTTTAATTATCTCTGGGTCCATCTATGTTGCTGAAAATGGGATTATTTCATTCTTTTTTATGGCTGATTAGTATTCCATTGTGTTTGCAAACTGCATTTTCTTTATTCCTTTATCTGTCAGTGGACACTTAGGTTGCTTCCATGTCTTGGCTATCATAAATAGTGCTGCTTATGAACACTGGGGTGCATGTTTCTTTTCAAATTAGAGTTTTCTCCAGATATATGCCCAAGAGTGTGATCTCTGGATCATATGGTAAAATGGTTTCTTAACTTCCAAGTTCTATGTGCCCTGTGTCTATAATGAAGGCAGGAATTGCTTGGCAGGATCAACTCTGTGGTGAACCAGGAGCCGCAGAGGTAGGAAAATCCCAGAAGACTGATCAGGTGCAAGGGCAGAGAATCCTGTTTCAAGGACCAGAGACATCAAGGAGGGTCCAGGCATGTTGGAGTCTGGAAGCCAGTGGGTAAAAGTTTGAGGAAGCAGCTCCAGGGGGAGGAAGTCCCAGCAGGACCTAGAACCTCAGGGATCCTGTTGGGGCAGCTGGGCGCCTGTGTCCATGTGTGATCTCCTGAACCAGGCATACTAACTGGGTTGAGTGTCCAAAGAAGGGGTTTTATGGGCTCTTCCTGCTGAAGGGAGCACAAATCCACTCATATGATCACAGGGTAACAGACTCAGCTTTGATTGGCCTTTAATGAGTTGTTGGAAAAACTCTAACCAGAGGGAACCTGAGTTATGTACTGTTGTGATAACTACACTCCCAGACGTTGTGACCTTGCAGATAAAGTCACTGGAACTGGGGTCTTCATCTCACTGGCAATATCCCAACCAGGAAGGGTGAAAATGAATACCCATACAGGAAGAAGGGTCCTGTTTAGCCCTCCACATCAGCCTTCCACCATCCTCCTGATGAATATCTTCTTACTGATTGTGTCGCCAGCTTCCCTGGGGATGTGATGGAAGCTGATCATCCACTGACATCTAGGTCTTGTCGTTCCCGCCTCCTCCTCTAACACAGCTCCTCCCCGCTTCTCCATCCTTATTCTCCCGCTGGTTCCTTCTCATCCATCTCCCTTTGCGCAGGACAAACATACCAAAAATGACATATCTCAGAGGACACTATGGGGCCTTGTTCTCCTCTTCAGCTTCCAGCTCCGGAAGGACTGTGAGCAGTCCTTCCTGCTCACATCACCTCTCCACAACATGTGTCCAGCAAAGCCCTCTTCTGCCTCCAGATACTCTCCCATCTAACTACTACTCTCAGCCTCACCGGAGAACTGGAATTGACTGAAGTATATGGATGCTGTTGAGCTATACATAGTTTCAAATAAGACAAACCTTTTGTAGAGCACTGTATAGAAGGTATAATTGTTCCTATGTTATAGATCAGACTAGTTCCAAATCGGGAAAGGAGTAGTCAAAGCTGTATATTGCCACCCTGCTATTTAACTTCTATGCAGAGTACATTATGAGAAATGCTGGGCTGGATGAAGCACAAGCTGGAATCAAGATTGCCATCAGAAATACCAATGACCTCTGATATGCAGATGATACCACTCCAATGGCAGAAAGTAAAGAGGAACTAAAGAGCCTCTTGATAAGGGTGAAAGAGAAGAGTGAAAAAGTTGGTTTAAAACTCAACATTCATAAAACTAAGATCATGGCATCCAGCCCCATCTCTTCTTGGCAGATAGATGGGGAAACAATGGAAACAGTGAGAGACTTTAATTTTGGGGCTCCAGAATCACTGCAGATGGTGACTGCAACCATGAAATTAAAAGACGCTTGCTCCTTGGAAGAAAAAGCCATGACCAACCTAGACAACGTATTAAAAAGCAGAGACATTAGTTTGCCAACCAAGGTCACTTTAGTCAAAGCTATGGTTTTTCCAGTAGTCATGTATGGATGTGAGAGTTGAACTATAAAGAAAGCTGAGNCAGTGATGACATCCATCTCATCCTCTCCTCTGTTGTCCCCTTCTCCTCCTGCCCCCAATCCCTCCCAGCATCAGAGTCTTTTCCAACGAGTCAGCTCTTCACATGAGGTGGCCAAAGAATTGGAGTTTCAGCTTTAGCATCAGTCCTTCCAAAGAACACCCAGGACTGACTGATCTCCTATAGAATGGACTGGTTGGATCTCCTTGCAGTCCCAGCTGCCATATAAGTGATAAATAAACAGGAACACAAAATTGATATTCTCTGACTGTCCTTAATCGCAGAAAGCAGCCTTGCTTCTAGCAAATCTCTAGGCTCAGACAAACCACTGGAGAATCCCCAAGGTCTGCAGTAGCAATTCCAAAGGGCAGAGCTGACCATTTGGTAGGAACTTTCTTATGCACATCTTTATCTTTTCATTTTTACATCTTTATTACATTTATTCCATGGTCCCTTTTCCCTGCCTACCTTTGAAATTGGTCATTTCAGAATAATCCTTTACATGCCAAAGTCCAAAAACTGTCTTTATAGGCCTAAAACTCTAAACTCCTTGAAGACAGAGACAAGGTCTCTTCTGTTCATTTTTGCATTCCCAGTGAGGAACTGTACCTAGCACATGGTAAATCCTTGGTAACTCTTGGTTAAATGAACATTCAGTCCAACTCTGAGGCAGAATTAGTATGCAAGTATATTGCTAATTAGGTACAATTGTGTTTAAGGAGAAGTCAAATCAATACCAAATAGTTTAATTACAGAACAACCTCAGTTGTGTCCATGCTGAGGGCATGATTTTGGTGACTGTGTAGAAAGGTTAACTCAGCAGGCCTGGGTTGCTCAAACCCTGCACATTTCAAAGAAAGGCCTCTCTTCTGAACTGGCCCTTGACTTGGCTCCTAGGAAATAACCTTCGAGCCTTTGGAATATCCTGCTTGACAAANCTCAGTTGTGTCCATGCTGAGGGCATGATTTTGGTGACTGTGTAGAAAGGTTAACTCAGCAGGCCTGGGTTGCTCAAACCCTGCACATTTCAAAGAAAGGCCTCTCTTCTGAACTGGCCCTTGACTTGGCTCCTAGGAAATAACCTTCGAGCCTTTGGAATATCCTGCTTGACAAAAAAGAAAATTTTTTTTCAATACCTGAGACCTTGGGCCAGACTGTACCAGTATGTCCAGATACTTAATGCCAACAATGTAACTTTTGGCTAATACTTGTTTTCGCCTGTTGAAGGCCTTGAAACCAAAGCCATGTGTATCAGTTTGACCTCTAGGAGGCAGAGAGCTAAAGACTGGGCAGCTAAGGTCATCCACTGGGCACGGCATGCCTACCTGACTGGCCCCCAGTAAAACCCCTGGAGGCAAGGCTTGAATATGCCCGTGTCTTGGCAATACTTCGCATGTGTTGTCACAAACAGTTTCTCATCCTCATGTAACTCCAGCGGGAGGGGACACCTGAAGATTGAGCCCAGTTTCTCCCGGACTTAAACCCAGACTCTTTGCCCTTTTGCCGACTTTAATCTGTATCTTTTTGGAGTGATAAACCGTAACTGTGAGTATGAGAGCTTTTCTGAGTCCTCTGGTTCCTTCCAGTGAATCACTGAGCCTGAGGGTGGCCTTGGGAACTCCCAACATAATGTCTGTGATAAAAGATGATTAGAAAGTGGAATAATCTTTGTCTTCAGCTGCACTGATGCCTCTGCACAGAAATGTTTCATTCCTTCATGCAACAAATATTCCCTGAACACCTGCAGTTACAGACGCTGCCGTCCAGGCCCTGGAGTACCCCAGTCAGGGAGACACAGATCTTTGCCCTTATGAAGCTTATTAGTTCTAATGGGAATGGGGAGAGGCTAGAAGCAACAGGCAAAACAAACAAGGTAATTAATGCTATTGTTTTATACCTACTTGAGAAAGTCAAGCAGATATAAGGGACAGAATGCTGGGTGGGGTGGTGAAAGTGAAAAAGTGTTGGTCGCTTAGTCTGGTGGTGTCTGACTCTGTGTGACACCATGTGTATTAGCCCGCCAGTCTCCTCTGTCCATGGGATTCTCCCAGCAAGAATATTGGAGTGGGTTGCCATGCCCTTTTTCAGGGAATCTTCCCAACCCAGGGACTGAACCTGGGTTTCCTGCATCGCAGGCAGATTCTTTACCATCTGAGCCACTGAGGGAGTCAGCCACCTGTGAAAATTCTGTGGAGAACCCCACCCTGCCCCTTGATGCTCAGCAGTGGTTCTCATTCTTTAACGAGCACCAGTCACATGGGGAACTTGTGAGAAAAGCAGATTCCCAGACTTCTTCATTGTATGTGGAGGGGAAGGAGGGTTAATATTTTTACAAGCACTTCCTGTTAGTCTGACGCTGGATGTCTATGAACCACAGGGGGAGACTCCATAGTGAGCTGCGTGAATAGTGATTGGACCCAGGCCTGCCCTTCAAAGAACTTTCTCTTTAGCGAAACAGAGGGTAGGTGGGATAAAATGTACACTTCTTGGAGCATTCTCTGCCATTCATACACACACCGGGCTTTTTTCTTTTTTTAAAAAATTATTTTTGTTTACACTGGGTCTCTGCTGCTGTGTGTGGGCATTCTCTAGTTGTAGCAAGTGCTACTCTCTAGTTGCAGTGTTCAGGCTTCTTTTGAGATGGCTTCTTATATTGCAAAGCATGGGCTCTAAGCAGGCGGGCTTCAGTAGTTTCAGCAAGCGGGCTCAGTAGTTGCCGTTCGCAGATTCTAGAGTGCTGGCTCAGTAGTTGTGGGATCTTCCTGGACTGGGGATGGAACCCATGTCCCCTGCATTGGCAGGCAGATTCCTATCACAGGAAAGTCCAACAGGGGTTTTCTGAAGTGACAGTTGCTGAGAGTAGAGAACTCTGGCAAGATAAGTTTCAAGGAGCTGGGCAAGGAGGGATTCAGAGATGGTGAAGAGAACCCTGCAATGAAAATCTACATTCCTGAGAGCAACAAAGGCAGTGCTGAGTCCTGGGAAATGCCTCTGAAGGGAGGGTTTGAAACCTTCATTGGTTTCCCAGAGGCTCTCCCCGGAGGTAGGGGTGGGGGTGGGGCCGTGGGGCAGACAAAGTCCTTGATCACGGGGAGCCTGATAAACAGAAGGGGCCTTGCAGAGAGTAGCAGATGCTGGGAGTGCTGCCACTGGCCCCCTCAGATCCGTCTCACTGGCTCCCTGTCCACCCCTGGTTGCTGTGTTCACTCCTAAGGGTTCCTGCCAACAAGAGTCTGCAGAGTGTCGCACAAGCGTTCCAGAAGCTACCTCACCCAGAAGTACCAAGAAGCTGAAAGTGCCTGTGAGTTTACTATGTCTCCTGGGGCAGTGGAAACCAGTGACTGATGGGTGCGGGAATAAGAAGGAAGAGTCCCTTTGTCCCAAGATGGCTACCAGTTATATTCCTGAGCTTGCCGCAGGATCAGACTGAGGTTGGGACTTCAGCTGAAGTCAGATGCTAGCTTCTCCTTCCCTATTCTGCTTTCCACAGCTCCTTACACAAGTGGGAATGTTTCCTTAGTAAACCACTTGACCTAAGACAGCAGAAAGTTCAAGCACCAGAGCAATCTTCAATTCTTTATGGAGAAGGGACAAAATAAGGGGTGGTGGTGAAAGCTGAACCTCTTTCCATGGCAACCTAGAAAAGCATTCCTTTCACCTTGCCCAGCCTGGACCACTGAAATCTGCCTGGCCTGACTTCTCTAGAAAGGACATCATCAGTACCCAAGGAGAGGTGGATCCAGACTTCTGACTGCCCTGACCTATAGGAAACTGATAGAAAATGCAAACTTGGTATATCAATTTCAGGCGAAGCCAAAGGTGTAAATATGGAGCACACACTTGAGTTTCATACCTCCAAAACAAGTATAGCGATGACTCACTATTTTTGGCAAGCCTGAAAAACTATCCAGTCAGTTCAGGGAGTGCTGAGACCACCCTGAGAGACTTAACTAAAAGATAAGACTTTCTAGCCCATCTTTCTTTCTAGCCATCTGGAGAAGGCAATGGCACCTCACTCCAGTACTCTTGCCTGAAAAATCCCAAGGACGGAGGAGCCTGGTGGGCTGCAGTCCATGGGGTCGCTAAGAGTCGGACACAACTGAGCGACTTCACTTTCACTTTTCACTTTCATGCATTGGAGAAGGAAATGGCAACCCACTCCAGTGTTCTTGCCTGGAGAATTCCAGGGACAGGGGAGCCTGATGGCTGCTGTCTATGGGGTCGCACAGAGTCGGACACGACTGGAGCGATTTAGCAGCAATTTAGCAGCAGCCCATCTTTGCTCAGCCTGCCCTCTGCTGGAGAGACGTATGAACAGCGGCTAGTCCTGGGGACTAGAGCCGAAGGTGGAAGGTACTCCAGCATCTTATTCGAATCCTATTCAAATCCTACTCATCTTTCAGAGTCCAATTTAAATGTCACTTCCTCCATGAAGCCTTCCCAGATTCTTGCAGCTAGAAGCAAGTCTTTTCACTGAGTTCTCATAGAGCTTCACTTCAGTTCAGTTCAGTTCAGTTCAGTCGCTCAGTCGTGTCCGACTCTGCGGAGTCGCAGCACGCCAGGCCTCCCTATCCATCACCAACTCCTGGAGTTCACTCAGACTCACGTCCATTGTGTCCGTGATGCCATCCAGCCATCTCATCCTCTGTCATCCCCTTTTCCTCCTGCCCCCAATCCCTCCCAGCATCAGAGTCTTTTCCAATGAGTCAACTCTCCGCATGAGGTGGCCAAAGTACCGGAGTTTCAGCTTTAGCATCATTCTTTCCAAAGAAATCCCAGGGCCGATCTCCTTCAGAATGGACTGGTTGGATCTCCTTGCAGTCCAAGGGACTCTCAAGAGTCTTCTCCAACACCACAGTTCAAAAGCATCAATTCTTTGGCGCTCAGCCTTCTTCACAGGCCAACTCTCACATCCATACATGACCACTGGAAAAACCATAGCCTTGACTAGACGGACCTTAGTCAGCAAAATAATGTCTCTGCTTTTGAATATGTTATCTAGGTTGGTCATAACTTTTCTTCCAAGGAGTAAGCGTCTTTTAATTTCATGGCTGCAGTCACTATCTGCAGTGATTTTGGAGCCCCCCAAAATAAAGTCTGACACTGTTTCTACTGTTTCCCCATCTATTTCCCATGAATTGATGGGACTGGATGCCATGATCTTTGTTTTCTGAATGTTGAGCTTTAAGCCAACTTTTTGCTTCCCTAAATGGTGCTATCTACCCATGTCATGATTATGCAGTAGATATGTTAGTTTTCTCCCCGATTGAATTGTGAGATCCCAGAAGAAAAGAATTTCCTCTTTTTCAAGAGACTGGGCTGCCAGAGAAGTCCCTTAATTGAGTTTTTTTGAAGATCCATCTGAATTAAAAGGATTCCCATAATGATGTAAATTTAGAACTTAGTTTTAGGAGGAATTTCTAGACAGGTACAAAATCCTTTGGGGATGTATTTCAAGAGTCAGATACAACTTAGTGACTCAACAATAATAACAACAACAAAACGTACCTATACATATATAGTAATAGATTTTTTAGTCTGAAATAATTTTAGAGTTTATAGAAACATTGTAAAGATAAAATATAGAGTCCTCATATACCCCACCCCTTTCCCCCTAACTTTAGCATCTTGCAATATAATAGTACTTTGTGAAAACTTCGTAAAATGTTACTTTGTGAAAAGAAATGGACATTGGTATCTTATTTTTTAAAAATCTTTATTGAATTTGTTACAGTGTTGCTTCAACTTTCTGTCTTGGTTTTTGGCCATGAGGCATGTGGGATCTTAGCTTCCCCACCAGGAATCAAACCCACAACCTCTGCATTGGAAGGCAAAGTCTTAACCACTGGACCTCCAGGGGAATCCCTCCAGGGGAATATTATTTTTAACTAGGTTCTAGGCTCTATGTGAATTTTACAGCTGTTTTTACAGGGTTTAGTTCCAGGATGCAAACCAGGACCCTGTCTCGCACTTAGTTACCATGTCTCCTTAGCCATCTCTGGCCTGTGACAGTTTCTCTTTCCTTGTTTATCATGACCTTAGCTATTTTGAGGAGTATTGGTATAAGATATTTTACAGAATGTCCCTCAATCCACAAAACAGCCAGAAGTAGGATTTTTCTTGTTTTTCTTATGGTCAGAGTGGGGTTATGAGCTTTTACGAAGAGCCTTGAAGAGATGAAGGGCCTCCTATCACATCCTGTTGAAGTAGAAGATATTGCCCTGACTCATCACTGGTGATGTTAACCTTGATCACTTGGTTAAGGTAGTGTGGGCCAGGTTTCTCCAGTGTAAAATGGCTGTTTCCCTCCTTTCCATTCGTATTCACTAGGTTCAGCCCGCAAGAGGCGAGAATTAAGCTCCACCTACTAAGGGTGGAGTGTCTACTTATAGTATTTGGAATTCTTCTGTAAGGGACATTTGTCTTTTGTCCCCTATCCATATAAAGGCTCCCCTTATGGCTCAGCTGTAAAGAATCTGCCTGCAAAGCAGGAGATGAAGTTTTGATCACTGGGTCGGGAAGGTCCCCTGGAGAAAGAAATGGCAGCCCACTCCAATATTCTTGCCTGGGGAATCCCATGGACCAAGAAGCCTGATGGGCTATAGTCCTTGGAGTTGCAAAAGAGCCAGACATGACTTAGCGACTAAACAACAAGAATCCATACGCTGAATCATTAATTTATGCAAAGATGTCATGCATATTCTATGCTGTGGGTTATAATCTATACTACACTACCAATTTCATCACCCAGATTGTCCCAGCTTTAGCCACTGAGTGTTCTTTCAAGCTAGTTCCTTGATTTGACATCTTTTTTATTTTTGAGCACTTCCTTGCTCTCTGGCACCACAAGTTGCTGATCTTTATATTTTTAAAGTTCTGCTGCTCTAAGTGTATCACTTTGTTATTGTTTTTTTCTTGCAAAAATGTGCATATTTATACTACGTATTAGACACCAGCTGGAAGGCAAGAGTGGGTGGAGAATCCTGCTGTCCCCCAATACCTAGTCTCCTCTTCTTCCAAAATTAGAGAGGTGCTAGCCTTCTTAAAGCCCGGTGCGTCTCTTGCCTGAGCTCTGGCCAATGGTTTGGGAGTGAACCGCGAAGGTGATGCAGGTCCCTCCTCTGCTCTTGCTCTTACAAAGAGGGAGCATGAATGAGCTGGGTCTCTGCTCCTCCCTCCCTCTGGCTGACAGATGGTGAGATCCACGGCCGTCCTTTCCCATTAGCTGCAGTAGCAAGAGCACAGACCCCATGTTGGGAAATGGTTTTCTGGCAGCTGAACAGAGGGAGTCCCCAAGCCTCTTCTGTACCCCTAGGAGTCTTCATAACTCCAAACCAGCAAGACTTACAAACAACCACCAGCAAGCAGAACGCACACTGAAGCAGCACAGGGTTGAGCAGCTTGCGAAAAGCAGGTCTCCGGCAAACATGCTCCAGAGGAGATGTAGAAGAACCACAGCTCACCTCCCCCTAAACTAAGCAGGAATGAGAGGCAGCCTTGCCTTCTGTGGATGCAGAGTAGTGAGAGAAGACGGCACGCTAAGGTGGAAAAACATTCAAACACAGGAACAAAGAGATCTCACTTAGCTTAGGGTTTCCTTGGTGGCTCAGTGGTAAACAATCGGCCTGCCAATGCAGGAGACACAGGTTCGATCCCTGGTCTGGGAAGATTCTACATGCTGCGCAGCAACTGAGCCCATGGGCCACAACTATCGAACCTGTGCGCTCAGGCTCAGGAACCACAACTACTGAGCCCATGTGCCGCAGCTACTGGCGCCTGAGCACCCTACAGCCTGTGCTCTGCAACAAAAGGAGCCGCTGCAACGAGACGCCTGTGCACCACAACTACAGTGTAGCCCCGACTCACTGCAACTAGAGAAAAGCCCGCATGCAGCAATGAAGACCCAGTACAGCCAAAAATAAATAAGTAAAAAAAAAAAAAAAAGAATCTGCCTTCCAATGCAAAGAGCTTGGTTTCCATCCCTGGTTGAGGAACTAAGATCCCACATGACATGGGGCAACTAAACCCATGCACCACAACTACTTAGCCCACGAAGAACTAGAGAGAGGCCCTCACACCACAGCTAGAGAAACCCAAAGGCTGCAACAAAAAGATCCTGCATGCCACAACTAAGATCCAGCCCAGCCAAATAAATAATTAAAAAGAAAGAAGTCAATGTTGGTGGTTGTCTCTGGGCTGCAAGAAACACATCCACCTCAGACAGGGTAAGGTGGATTCTTTTCACCTCCTGGAAAACATCAGAAGGAAATCTTAGAACAATAGCAAACTGAAGAAGCAAAACTGTCAGAGAACTTCAGGAAGGATGAGTGCAAGCCTGTGCCACCCAACTGGCACTTGGGGGTTTACAGAGCTCAGGGAGCCACTGGCAGCATAGAGGTTCTGGAAACTGCCCAGGGAACTAGCAGTTGGGTAGTGCGCATATCACAGAGGCCCCATGGTAACAATAGAAGGGAGTGGCATCATCAAATCTCAAAGTTGGGAGGAATCCCAGAGGCCCCACCAGATGCATGAATAACTCCTACTTTCTAGAACAGTGGTCACCAACATTTGCTTCCATACCACAGTGGAGGGTGGTTCACTATTTCTTGTGGTGAAAAAGTCAGTGTTAGTCACTCAGTCGTTNAGAAGGGAGTGGCATCATCAAATCTCCAAGTTGGGAGGAATCCCAGAGGCCCCACCAGATGCATGAATAACTCCTACTTTCTAGAACAGTGGTCACCAACATTTGCTTCCATACCACAGTGGAGGGTGGTTCACTATTTCTTGTGGTGAAAAGGTCAGTGTTAGTCACTCAGTCGTTTCCAACTCTTTGGGACCCCATGAGCTAGCCCACCAGGCTCCTATGTCCTTGGGATTTTCTAGCTAAGAACACTGGAGTGGGTAGCTGTTCCCTTCTCCAGGGGATCTTCCCGACCCAGGGGTTGAACCTGGGTCTCCTGTGTTGCAGGCAAATTGTTTACCTTCTGAGCCACCAGGGAGGCCCAACTCTTGTGGTAGTTCATCTCNGATTTTCTAGCTAAGAACACTGGAGTGGGTAGCTGTTCCCTTCTCCAGGGGATCTTCCCGACCCAGGGGTTGAACCTGGGTCTCCTGTGTTGCAGGCAAATTGTTTACCTTCTGAGCCACCAGGGAGGCCCAACTCTTGTGGTAGTTCATCTCGTTTATGTACATCTCTGATTGTTAGTTCTCTCTTAAATTAAGGAAAATCTGCTTCCCTGAAATGTCTACCTCCTGGTTCTAATTCTGCTTTCTGGTAGCACACGAACAAGCCTCCTAATACGTACTAGTCTTCTGAACATTTGGAATCGGTTCCCCATCTCCTCTGAGCCTTTTCATCACCAGGACAAACAGTTCTGGCTCATTCTATTGTGTCTTGGTGATCTGAACTCTCTCCACCACCCTCACAATTCTTCTCTTGACATTTTCTTTCTAGAAATAAAACAAACTAACCCAGGTACCCCACAGCCAGAAAAACAGAAACAAGTTTCAGTTCACTTGTGTTCCCCATCCACACTTCAGCTCTGTTCTGACACTTTTTTGTATATTTGGTCTCATAGCACTTGGGGTATGCTACTGTTATCAGATCATGTGGTAGGTTTAAATGGCCACAAGTTCTTTGCTGCTCTTCCTACCAAGAGATGGAGTCTAATTCTCTACCCCTTGAATCTGGGCTGGCCTTTTGATTGGCTTTGGCCAATAGAACATAGCAGAAGTTATTTATGACTTCTAAGCAAGTCTCAAGAAACCTAGCATCTCCTACTTTGGTCCTCTTGGGATTCTGGCCTGAAATCACCATGCTGAGAAGGCCAGGATATGAGAGCCAGTGGAGAGAGAGGCCCATTTCTTTCAAACATTCCACTCATTGCACCCAAGGCCCCAGACACACAAGTGAGGTTATTCCGTTCCATTGAATCCAGAACGCAGCTGCATGAGTGGGGTCAGGCAAGACCAACATAAGAACTGCCCTTTAAACTCACAGAATGGATAAATAATTAATTGTTGATGTTTTGAAAGTGTTGCTCATCATGTCCAACCTTTTGCAAACCCATGGACTTTGGCCCTCCAGTCTCCTCTGTCAATGGGGATTTCCGATGTTTTAAGCTACTAAATTTTGAGAGGTTTATTATGCAGCAATAGATAACTGATATGTCTACACAAGAAATCATTGAGTACTCTTGCTTTCCACTTACCCAAAGGGTCGTCCCCTTTGCAATAGTGAAATATTTACCTACCAATCTTCTCCCCCTGCCCTGGGAGGAGAAAGTGCAGCTATCTTGTTGTGCCAATCACTTATATCACTGTTAAGAATGCATGCCCAGCATGGGAATAAGCTGCTCAAGCCAGAAAACTAGACCCCTATTTAAGTGACAATTGTCATAGAAAAACAGGATGTCTGAAACTGACACCAGGAATCGTGTGTTCTTCAGTGGCTGGTATCTTACTGCCTGATACTGGGAGGAAGTTACAAGCCAAAGGGTAACACAATGGCCCATAAAAGAGGCCAGGTGGTGGACTGTCTATGGAGGCAAGAGAGGAACAAAATACTAACATCCATTGGCAAGAAGTTCTTTCTGTTTTCAATAGCTTTTCTTGGGTCTTTGGATCTCTAGGTGCATGCCTGTGTGCTAAGTCACTTCAGTCATGTCCGACTCTTTGTGACGCGGTGGATGGTAGCCTAACAGGCTCCTCTGTCCGTGGGATTCTCCAGGCAAGAATACTGGAATGGGTAGCCATTCCCTTCTCCGGGAGATCTTTCTGACCCAGGGATGGAACCTGTGGATTTCCAGGTAGTAAGAGATTAACAGAACTACAGAAATAAATTCATTCCAACAAACCATTGTGAGCATCCATTAAGTGCCTCACCCTGGGCATGGGGAGGCAACAAAAAAGAATACAGTTTCTGCCCTCCAGGAGGTCAGTTCAGGGTGGTTCAAATCCGGAAGCCTTGGTTGCAAGTCGCAAGGTGTGTATATATGTCAAGGAATCTGCTGCGGCTGTGATGTTTTAGCTCTGGAATGAACAATTTCTCCATGAAGCCCTGGTTCGCCAATAAGATATACTGGTGGCCAATAATCACATTAAAAAAAGCAGGTCCAGAAACATTAATCATCAGGAAATTCAGATTAAAACCACAATGACATACCATTACACTCACTAGAATGGCTAAAATTAAGAGAAGGACAATAACGTCACTGACAAAGATGTGGATGACTAAAATGCTCATATATTGCTACTGGAACCACTTTGGGGGAAATTGGCAGTTTTTTAAAATAAATCTGTATTGTAAAGTTTTATATTTACCATGTGACCTAGAAATTTTACTCGCATGTATTAGCCTAAGAGAAATGAGAATCTACATCCACACAAAGACTTGTATATGAATTTTCATAGTCACTTTATCATAATAATAAAAAACCTGGAAACATGCAGATGTCCATCACCGGATGACTGGATCAAGAAATGGTGGCGCACCCATACAGTGGACCACTATTCTGTCATAATAGAAGTGAACTATGATACACATGGCAACAGAGACTAATTTCAAAAGACCTTGAACCAAAGAAGCCAGACACAAGGAGTATGCACAGACAGAAAGGAATATTCCAGTATTTTGCAGCTGTAACTGACCCATAATGCTGTAATAAATAACCCTGTGCCCATGTAGTTTTGTATTGTTCGAGGTGTCTTTTGAGCTTAAGTTCCTAGAAATGGAATTTCTGGCTCACAAGGTACATGATAGGTATTACCAACTTCCTTTCCACAGGGCTGTTCTTGTTTGTATTATTACCTGCAATATATGAGAGTCCCTGTATCATCACCTTGCAAACCATATATGTTGCTACACTTTTTTGTTGTTGTTGGGTTGCTGCACTTTTGAATTTTTGCTAATTTGATGGGAACGGAATGGTTTTTCACTGTAGTTTCAATTTGTATGTCTCTTACAGTGAGTGATGTTGAACTTCTTTTCATGTAAAAGTATGTGGTGCAGACTTTTGCCCTCCACCCTATAAAATCTTTCATTTGTAGGGCCCCTTCTTGTCTGACCAAGTCTTAGCATCTTATTTCAAGTCACTGAGACAGAATCTGACTGGCTCACCTATCTGTGACTTGGTTGCTACCCCAGGTGCATTCAGCTCTGATCAGTTGTCTATTCATGTCCTACATGAGGGGCCTGATGGGAATTCTAAGAAGGCAGCAAGCAGTCATTGTATGTAAGATATTGGGTGAATATCAGCACTGAAAATGGGTGTTGGGGCCCAGATGACCCTAAAGCTGATGCTGTCTGACAATTCAGTACATATTTTTCACAGAGTACCTGCTATGTGTAAATACTGATCTAGGCACCATGAAGGACACCATTTTTTGTATTAAAAACATATTATGGAGAATTTTAAGCAAAATAAAAGTAGAGAAAATATATAATAAAATTCCATGTACCCATCACCCAACAATAACTATCAACTCATTTGTATTTTTTTCACCTATACACCCCATCCCCCATGGCTTTATGTCATTTAATCTGTAAATATTTCCACTTGAATCTCCAAAAGATAAGAACTCCTAACCAAGGACATAACCGTAATATCATTATTGGACCTTAAAAATTAACAATAATTGCTTCATATCAAATATCCACTCAGTTCGGGTTTGCATGTTTGGTTATTTTCATAGTTTGTTTAGAGTACATCATGAGAAACGCTGGGCTGGAAGAAGCACAAGCTAGAGTCAAGACTGCCGGGAGAAATATCAATAACCTCAGATATGTAGATGACACCATCCTTATGGCAAACAGTGAAGAAGAACTAAGAAGCCTCTTGATTAAAGTGAAAGAGGAGAGTGAAAAAGTTGGCTTAAAGCTCAACATTCAGAAAACTAAGATCATGGCACCTGGTCCCATTGCTTCAAGGGAAACAGATAGGGAAACAGTGGAAACCATGTCAGACTTTATTTTTTTGGGCTTCCAAATCACTGCAGATGGTGATTGCAGCCATGAAATTAAAAGACGCTTACTCCTTGGAAGGAAAGTTATGACTAACCTAGACAGCATACTCAAAAGCAGAGACATTACTTTGCCAACAAAAGTCCATCTAGTCAAGGCTATGGTTTTTCCTGTGGTCATGTATGGATGTGAGAGTTGGACTGTGAAGAAAGCTGAGCGCTAAAGAATTGATGCTTTTGAACTGTGCTGTTGGAGAAGACTCTTGAGAGTCCCTTGGACTGCAAGGAGATCCAACCAGTCCATTCTAAAGGAGATCAGTCCTGGGTGTTCTTTGGAAGGACTGAGGCTAAAGCTGAAACTCCAGTACTTTGGCCACCTCATGCGAAGAGTTGACCCATTGGAAAAGATTCTGATGCTGGAAGGGACTGGGGGCAGGAGGAGAAAGGGACAACAGAGGATGAGATGGCTGGATGGATTACTGACTTGATGGACATGAGGGTGGGTGAACTCTGGGAGTTGGTGATGGACAGGGAGGCCTGGAGTGCTGCAATTTGGGGTCACAGAGAGCTGGACATGACTGAGCGACTGAACTGAACTGAAATAAGGTCCACATATTCCAAGTGACTGATGCACATTTCAAGCTTCTTGTAATCTATAGGTTTTTCCCTTTTTTCCTTTCAACTTACATATTGAAGAAACCAGGTCATTTGTCCTTTAGAGATTCCCACCTATGGTATTATTTAAAATATTCCCCCCTCCTCTATATTTCTTTTAAATTCAGATTTTATTTTTCCATCTGTACCTCAAGGCATGTGGGATCTTAGTTCCCTGGCTAGGGATAGACCCATGCCTCCTGTGATGGAAGTTTGAAATCTTAACTGGACTGCCAGGGAAGTCCCCAGATTATCTATTTTTGAAAGACCCTGTCAGACAGACACAAAATGTACAGTTGTTGACAGATTGGAGAGAGTGAGGAGGCTGTGTCTGACTCCCACTCTCACAGCCATCACAGTATGCTGAGTTTCTCAGAGATGGCACCAGGGCAAGTGAGAGCCAGGTAGCACTGGGTGACCCTGTGCATGGCTGAGGAAAAATAACTAAGCATGGGGCAAGGAGATCCTAAGAAGCCAAGAGGAAAACATCATATGCATTTTCTGTGTGAACTTGCTGGGAGGAGCACAAGAAGAAGCACACAGATGCTCAATCAACGTCTCAGTTTTCTAAGAAGTGTGCAGAGAGGTGGAGGACCACATTTGCTCAAGCGAAAGGGACATTCGTAGACATGGCAAAGGCAAAGAAGTTCAAAGATCCCAATGTACCCAAGAGGCCTCCTTTGGCCTTTTCCGGGTTTTGTTCTGAGTATTGTCCAAAAATCAAAGGAGAACACCCTGGCCTCTTCACTGGTGAAGCTGCAAAGAGACTGGGAGGAATGTGGACTAACACTGCAGCAGATACCAAGCAGCCTTGTGAGAAGAAGCCTGCTCAGCTGGAGGGAAAGTCCGAGAAGAGTATTGCTGCATACCAGGCTAAAGGGAAACCCGCCGCAGCAACAGTGAGCACATATACTAACGTTGGAACTATAGCCTGGCCCTGCACAAGGATGGCATGCAAGTTCGTGAAGCTTCCATATTTTTATAGATTATAAGATAAAGTCAAGCACTTATCTGCTGATACTTTTTAAGTTGACCTGTCTTTATACTTAGGAATATCTCTTAATAGTAGACTTCCCCGGTGGCTCAGAGTCGGGGTTGCAAAAAGTCAGACATGACTGACTATCGCCATGCACCAACCAAAGAGTCGTCAAGGCTGAAAAAAGCAAGAATAAGAAGGAATATGAGGAAAGCCCGCAAGCTGCAACTACTGAGTCCCCTGAGCCTGGAGCCCTGCAGCAATAGAAGCTACCATAATGAGAAGCCTGTGTACTGCAACTAGAGAGTAGCCCCCACTCACCACAAATAGAGAAAAGCCTGCATCAATGAAGACCCAGTGCAGCCAGAAAAAATAAGTCAACAGTTTTTTAAAAAAGAAAATGAAGAGGAAGATGATGAATATGTTGCTTCTAACCCAGTTTTTTTTTCTCTTGGCTATAAAGAATTTAACTCCCATGTGGACAGCTCACTCCTTTCAAAGAAAAAAACTGGAATGTAAGGCTGTGTAAGATTTGTTTTTAAACTGCACAGTGTTTTTTTTTTATATAGGTAACATACTACCAAATGTGTCTTTAGATGGCCCTGTCCCGGTGATATTTTCAACAGCTACTGACCCTGCCTGGTACTATTATGGGGGTTGCAAATTTGCCTGGAAATTTAAAGCATGTTCTTGTTGGTGCATAGCTCAAGTTAGTTATATATGGGAAGGAAGTTTTTTTCATCTTCAGTTGTCTCTGATGAAGCTTATATGAAATAATTCTTATTCAGTTAACTGAACACCACCCTGTAATTGCAAAAAAAAGAGAAAAAGTTGCAGCTGTTTTGTTGACATTCTGAATGCTTCTAAACAAATACAACTTTTTATTAGTATTGTCCTTTCCATAGGTCTGAAAATGTTCTCCTTGAGCAGAAGCTAGTCTTTTACTTTTGTCCATTTTGGATCGCATGAATTATTACAGTGTTTTATCTTTCATATATTTAGCTGATAAAAAGCTTTTGTCTACATACCTTGGATACTCATGATGAGGATAATAAAAGTTGAATTGAGACAGTTTTCCTNGAAGGCAACATCTGTCTACTTTCCTAATTTAGCTGTATACATGTTTGAAAACAGGGCCCCCAAAATCTATACCATGAATTCCACATTTGACTGTAGACTGAAAAATATATTCTAGAATTTTAGACTCACTGCAGAATTTACCTTATTCTTACTAAATATTTTTTTGAGGGAAGAAGCTGTCTCTTATACACATCTTTTTGCGACCCCATGAATTGCAGCATGCCAGGCCTCCCTGTCCATCACCAACTCCCGGAGTTCACTCAAACTCATGTCCATCGAGTCAGTGATGCCATCCAGCCATCTCATCCTCTGTCGTCCCCTTTTCCTCCTGCCCTCAATCCCTCCCAGCATCAGAGACTGTTCCAATGAGTCAACTCTTTGCATGAGGTGGCCAAAGTACTGGAGTTTCAGCTTTAGCATCAGTCCTTCCAAAGAACACCCAGGACTGATCTCCTTTAGAATGGACTGGTTGGATCTCCTTGCAGTCCAAGGGACTCTCAAGAGTCTTCTCCAACAGCACAGTTCAAAAGCATCAATTCTTTAGCGCTCAGCTTTCTTCACAGTCCAACTCTCACATCCATACATGACCACAGGAAAAATCATAGCCTTGACTAGACAGATCTTTGTTGGCAAAGTAATGTCTCTGCTTTTGAATATGCTGTCTAGGTTAGTCACAACTTTCCTTCCAAGGAGTAAGCGTCTTTTAATTTCATGGCTGCAGTCACCATCTGCAGTGATTTTGGAGTCTCAAAAAATAAAGTCTGACATGGTTTCCACTGTTTCCTTCATAACTGAGGCTCAAGTCTTGATCAGTTGATATCAAGTTCACAGAGCCCAGTTACATTTACAAAGTGAAGAAGACTAACCCATCTACTCACAACATGGGATTATTGGAATTAAGCATTTTGAAAGTCTGTCCCTGAGGGACTAGTAAAACAGTCCATATGCTGGGCAGTTATGTTTGCAGTTCCCTTGTTAAAAACCTGAGAATGCAGCCACAGAACTGTGAGCTTAAAATACAAGACTGACATATTAAGTTTTTTTTTGTTGACATTGACAGAGGCTCTGGGAAAAAGGTGCCGGCTGTAAATATCTTTTCTTTTTTATCTAAGTACAGGTTATTTAGGAAACTTGAGATGTTCCATTAAAGATAATTAGTTAATTGGGTCAACTTTTAAAATTGTGTACCACACTTTAAATCAGGTATATTTTCCTATATTATGGTTTGCCCCTTTATAATCAATAGACATGAGGGAAGAAGATACATAAACTCTGTATCTCAGTGTGAATTATCTGATTTATTTGAATTTGATTTTTTAAAAAATTCAAGCTCATTCATTAGAGTCATATGTTTATCTGCTTAGCAGTTTAGAGAACAATTTGGCAGTTCTGTGGTTTTCAAGACTATCATTTTCTTAAAGTGCCAGTGTTTTAAAATAACGTTCTTCCAATTTAACATGCTTTTGTGATGGAGTGCTGTTTTGTTACATAATTTTGACTTGGATTCTTTCCATTTGTGTTTTTATGTAATTTCAGAAGGAATACTGAACGTCTGAGTCCTGGATGATGCTAATAAGCTAATAACTGTGTGTGTGTGTGTGTGTGTGTGTGTGTGTGCACACGTTTGGTCATGTCCAGTTCTTTGTGACTCCATGGACTGTAGCCTACCAGTCTCTTCTGTTCATGGAATTCTCCAAGCAAGAAAACTGGAGTGGGTTGTCGTTTCCTCCACCTGGGGATCTTCCTGACCCAGGGACTGAACCCCCATATCTCATGTGACCTGCATTAGTAGGTGGATTCTTCACCAACTTTTCCTGGGAAGCCCCCAAATTGCAGTTTAAAAATGTGGAGGTTTGTCTCTCCTTTTGAGGTGTCAGCAGTCATGTTCAATCCATTATTGTTTCTTTAGGAATTATGAAGTGGTGATATTTTAATCCTATCATTTCTTCTTTATATATTAGCTGGAATATTTCTATAAAAGGAAATTTCTCCTTACCTCTTTGGTTATCCCTATTTATAGTTCCCACAGGAAGGCAGGATAAATACTTGAGCCAATTTCAATGCAAGAGTTGCTTCCTAGCATGGAAAGTGCAAACTGAATCCAACTTGGATCCTGCCCTCAAGGAGATTTACATTTGGCATGGATGGAGGAGCCTGGTGGGCTGCAGTCTGTGGGGTCACTAAGAGTCAGACACGACTGAGCGACTTCACTTTCACTTTTCACTTTCATGCATTGGAGAAGGAAATGGCAACCCACTCCAGTGTTCTTGCCTGGAGAATCCCAGGGACTGCAGAGCCTGGTAGGCTGCTGTCTGTGGGGTTGCACAGAGTTGGACACAACTGAAGTGACTTAGCAGCAGCAGCAGGGGAATAAGACATGTGCACAAAAGTAATGAGAGACTCCAAGAGGTACAAGGGGTTCTGAGCATGTTTTGAGGCGCATCATTGCTAAGAGGCAGAGCTGCTGGGATTCATTGCTTCTGGATACTGGGGGATTCAGCAGGGGGACCTAGTAAAAGTGTTGGCATTTCAGTTGGCATTCACTCCAAGGGTGGGGTGGCAGGGAGTGCCAGTTGCTCTCCAACATTAGCTCTCTCCTTCTTCTAAGCCTGGGCTCATGGTCTTCCAGAAGTAAGATAGCTATTTATTCTTCCTTGCAGTTCAGTGTGGCTGTATGACAAAGTTCTGACTTATGGGCTGTTATGAGAAAAAGTAACCTGTGCAATTTTCAGATTGCACCCTTAAAAAGAGGAACAGGCCTTTCTCTCCCCCCTCCCTATCCTACTGTTCACGAGGTTGATTCTGTGGTGCCTTATCTTAGAACATGAGGACTGCCATCCTGAAGACGGCAGAGCAACAAAGTAGAAGGAAACTCCTGGATTTCTGGATGCCCTCCTATGAGGCATCATACCAGCCCTGGGTGCTGGCCAACTATGACAACAGCAAGGAATAAGCCTTTTCTCCTGATGGGGAGGCGGAGGAGATGGGAGTGCTGTCTGAGGTCCCACTGGAAGCATCTAGTATCTGCTGGTGCTGGGAAGTGATGAGAAAGGGAATTCAGCTCAAAAAAATATAGGGAAAGGAAAAAGTGTAAGGCAAGGTCAATGTTTTCACATTGAGGAAGAGAAGAGAGCAATTAAAAGATCCCAAGGTCTCTTGTGTGGGTGTGTGGTAAATTGTGTCCGACTCTGTGTGACCCTATGGACTGTAGCCTGCCAGTCACTGGATTTTCCAGGCAAGAATACTGGAGTGGGTTGCCATGCCCTCCTCCGGGGGATCTTCTCGACCCAGGGATCAAACCCACATCTCTTATGTCTCCTGCATTGGCAGGTGTGCTCTTTACACTAGCACCACCTGGGAAGCCCAAAGTCTCTTAAGAGTAGGGTTATCAATGATTCTGAAAAGCATTGACTCTCCCTTCTCACTCCTGAAGTTTGATTCAGTGTGAGAATAGGGCTAATGGTAAATCTCATAAACATGTTATTGAGTGAAAGAAATAAAAGTAAAACAATATAAGCTATCTTATTCTATTTATACAAAGTTTAAAAATGGGCAAAATGAATCTATATTGTTAGATATAGAAGAGAGTAGAGTTAGTAACCGGAGGGGAGGACCTGTCTGGGATACTACTGATGTTCTTCTCTTAACCTGCATGGTGGTTACTTTGTAGTAATTCTTTGAGCTGTACTTTTACAATGTTTGCAATCTAAAAGTTACTTGACAAAAACAGTTGGTTGCTGTTATATTCTAAAGGAAGGAAGACTGAAAGAGAGGCATACAGAGTTAGGACAGATCCGATGTGGAGAGGGCCTTCTTTTGGTTTCAAAGTCGCTTTTACATTTCGCTAGTTAAATACCAAAACATATGAGAGTTGAGATACATGCAAAGCAATATTTGATGATATAAATCCGTGAATGGAAGAGGAAAATAAGACTAGTAATCAGATTTCAGCAAATCTCAAATTTTATTTATTCCTAGAGATTTGGCAATTTTTCCTCCCTTTATTTGCTGTTTTTGCTTGGTGCATGATATTCTGATTGACATTGCTTTTGCATATATGTGTGTCAGGTACAAAATGGAACACAACTTCATCTAGTTGTGGGCCTCTTCCTTTCTTCGATCTTATAAAGCTCTTGGCTGGTCTTTACAGGAGAATTAGCATTTTGGCCATTCCTCCATAGTGAAATGTTTGCTTTATTTCTACCAGTTTGTCCCTGTTGCTCTGTTTCTCTGCAGTTCTGTGACTACGGTAACCTTTTATTTCAGCGAGCAGCCTTTTAAAGGGCATTTTAGCCATCAGTTAAGCTCATCGGCAGTGATGCCAATGGAAGAGGTATGGCTGAGCTCACACATGGGAAGCAGTGACACAGCTGCTACCGGGCCAACAGTGACTATAACAGGATCCTCGATTTCAGAGATGCTAGAATGTGGGGAAAAAAGTGCATCTTAGAACTGATGAATCAGTATGTTGAAGGAAAAGGCAGAGTCAGAAAATTACTATTTACAGAATCAGAGGAAGTCTTACATACTTGCATAATTTGGGCTGAAAATAAGAAGTGATGTATTTCAAGGACCTAGAATAAAATCAGGGAAAAGGTTAAAAGAAAATAGCACAGTTTGCCTAAAATAAGTATACTATGTTTGATGGAGGCTGGTATTCATTAACTTGATCTAGAGAAGCACAGTTGGTCTCCCTCTCCCCTTGGGAGGCAAGGTGATATGATAACTTAGAGCACTGAGGTGCTGATAAATGTTCACCAACTGGCTTTCTAGAAAAATGTGCATATATATGTTTATTATAAATTTTACTGATAGGCTAGGTAGCACACAGCTTACAAATATTATTAAAATACTACCTTTTGTTGTAAATGACCATATAGCAGGTAATGAAGAAGAACTAAAGTGACTCCTGATGAGGGTAAAAGAGGAGAGTTAAAAAGCTGATTTAAAGCTCAATATTCAAAAAACTAAGATCATGGCCTCAGTCCCATCACTTCATGGCAAATAAATGGGGGAAAATGAAAATAGTGATAGACTTTATTTTCTTGGGCTCCAAAATCACTGTGGACTGTGACTGCAGCCATGAAATTAAAAGACGCTTGCTCCTTGGAAGAAAAGCTATGACAAACCTAGAGAGAGTATTAAAAAGCAGAGACAACACTTTGCCGACAAAGGCCCATATAGTCAAAGCTATGGTTTTTCCAGTAGTCATGTACGTATGTGAGAGTTGGACAATAAAGAAGGCTGAGAGTTGAAGAACTGATGCTTTTGAATTGTGGTGTTGGAGAAGACTCTTGAGAGTCACTTGGACTCCAAGGAGATCAAACCAGTCAATCCTAAAGGAAATCAGTCCTAAATATTCATTGGAAGGACTGGATGCTGAAGCTGAAGCTCCAATACTTTGGCCACCTGATGGGAAGAGCTGACTCATTAGAAAAGACCCTGATGCTGGGAAAGATTGAGGGCAGGAGGAGAAGGGAGCGACAGAGGATGAAATGGTTGGATGGCATCACTGACTCAATGGACATGTGTTTGAGCAAGCTCCAGAAGATGGTGAAGGGGAGGGAAGCCTGGTGTGCTGCAGTCCATGGGGTCGCAAAGAGCTGGACACAACTTAGTGACTGAACAACACAACCATATAGCCAATTAGCTGATGCGTTCTCACAGAAAGCTCTTATGGTTTTTCCCTAACTCTGTATCCATAGCCAACCTATGGTTGCAGTTGACAAAATAGTACAGTTTTGTCATAAATGTTGGTTGGTGTTTTTGTTTACATTAAGGAATAAGAGCAAAACAAACAGCAAAGAGATATGTTGAAACTTCACTGGTTTGTCAGTGACATAAGGGACTTCTTTGCTGAATCAGATAACAGTCTCCTAATACTGAAAGAATCATTCCTCAATGTTTTTGTGTTTTGAAAAATGTAGTAGCTATAGACACAACACACTTTTAAGTTTAGTCTACATTTCTAACATTTTCCCACCACCTTCTTAAGTCTAGACAATTGGCAAAATGATAAATCAAGTCCTGAATTGTAATGTGTCCTGTTTGTTATGTTGTAAATACTCCCATCATGGTCAATTTCAAGCTCTCAGCATGAACTTACTGACTGTAGTTGGGAAGAGATTCAGGGTAGCATAACGTTACTTAGTATTTCCACTCTACAGATCCAAAAGATGTAAATAACCTTAAGAGCATAGACACTATCACAGGTAGCGCTATAATTTAGGAAGTGAAGAATTTTCAGCATTTATTCTCTTGTTTTAAATATAATTTAAGTGTAAGTTTGGATCATTTAAGTTTTGCATCACTTAAGTTTGTATCACTTAACTGCTTGACAAACGCTCACAAAATTCCTGAAATTTTGCCTATCAGCTCTTGCAAGGCTGTATGTGTCAGTCCTAGCACACCTCTGCTTTGGAGTTAGACAAGTTCAGGTTCTACTTAACTTTGCTGACTCTTTGTTCTCCAGCTGTGGGCAGTGCATAATACCTGGCCTCTTCAAGTCAGGCAGTTTCTACAACAGGGCTAATAATACCTTCATCATAGAGCTGAGCGAAAGCAAAATGAGATCAAATTTATGAAGCACCAAAATCAACACAAAGTAGGAACACAATATTAATTGTTTTATTAATGCGTTTGGCTAGTCAGGAAAATTAAAGAAAAAATTGACCTATGACAGTCAATTCTAGGTGCACAACACAGTGATTTGATGTTCTGAAACACTAAAATGATCGTCACACAGTATTAATTTTTTTCTTTCACTCGTCTTTCTGATCTATCCTCAACACTGCTTATTAAAATTATCTTCCTGAGGCAGAGCTATGAAATGTCATCTCTCTGACTTACNGTTTGGCTAGTCAGGAAAATTAAAGAAAAAATTGACCTATGACAGTCAATTCTAGGTGCACAACACAGTGATTTGATGTTTTGAAACACTAAAATGATCGTCACACAGTATTAATTTTTTTCTTTCACTCGTCTTTCTGATCTATCCTCAACACTGCTTATTAAAATTATCTTCCTGAGGCAGAGCTATGAAATGTCATCTCTCTGACTTACGCTGGTACTAATCACAAATTTCAATTTGCTGTCAGAGTCTACATCTCACCAGTCTCGTTGTTTCATTGCTCCTCAGGAAGCTGTCTGTGCCCCAAATACAAGTCTGTTGACATCCCCCACAGGGTTCTTAGGGATCCTATGGCTACACCTTTGCTCCCAGCATTCCTTCCTGTTGAGACCTTTGTATTATTTGTACCACCCTCCTCCTTTCCCATCAAAACACACCTCCACGAGGCTGCCTCTGTTAGCCCCATCTCATCTGAGATGATATCTAACCTGTACTGAGTGCTGGGGATATGCCAGGAACGGTGCAAAGCTTTAATGTGTATTATCCCATTTAGTTAGTCCAACTGCAAGGTGAAGGAATGGAGGCACAGTGAGAGTAAGTCATTTGCCCAAGGTTGTATACTTAGTGAATGGTCAAGCTCACACTGCAACTTTGGTGGCCTGAACATGAGCTCAGGACATGGGCTCTTAGACATCATGTCCCACTTGAATAATTACCTTTAAAATAAATTATCTCTGCTTGTTTAATGTGTCGTGTGTACTGTTATATAATATACCATGTTCTTGGCCTTCTTCATGTCTAGGTTTGTATGCTTTATTATACTACCATCTTCTTGAGGGCAGAGTTATTCATTTTTCAAATATTTATAAAGTGCCCTCCCTATGTATCAGGTGCTATATTAGGCACTGGGCATATAAGACCTGTCCCTGCTTAAAGAATGACAAAGCATCCATATGGTGGGATACTGTGCAGTTATAAAAAAGAATGAGGAGGCTCAGGCATTGGAAACGTCCCAAGATATACTGTCAGGAGATAAAAGCAAGATGCGGAACACATTGTACACTGTGTCAACTTTTGTGCAGAACAGGAGGAGGGGGTTAGACTTTTTCTCTGTGCTCTTACCTGTTAAAATGAAAGAGTCATTCTTTTTTTTTTTTGATGATTATCTCTTTTTTAAAATTTATTTATTTTTTATTGAAGGATAATTGCTTTACAGAATTTTGCTATTTTCTGTCATGGCTGATTCCTGTTGAGGTTTGAAAGACTCATTTCTTACCAATATGAAGTTTACAGTTTAGACAACATACTATAACAATGCTATAGTTGATGTACAGTGGAGCCTTGAGGGTCAAACAATATATACTCTGAAATCTTCAAAAATACATAAAATAATGAATACCACTGTGGCAGTGAACTCCAGCTCTTTCATGAAGTCTTATGTTCCCCTTGCACATTGTAGAGCCGCTGCTAACAAGTGGCTTCTGGCAAAGGACTTTGTTTTCCATCATTCCTTGCATGTCGGACCAGGTGATTAGATTCTGGCCAATGGAATGTGGGCAGAAGTGATGTAACCCTAAAACTTTCTGTGGGGTCTGCAAGCTGATTGTTGACATCCAGGAAGTTCCTGAATGACTGTGGAGCAAAGCTACTTTACTCTGCGCCCTGCTGCCCATCGGCCTGCATATGAAAAATGAAATTGTACTGCGCTTAGCCAGTGGGATTACAGTGTACATCCGTTATTGTAGTTTGTACTGACTTTAGTAATACACCACAGTCAGTTCAGTTCAGTTCAGTCGCTCGGTC
>SJYA01000725.1:326419-356404 GCA_006410615.1 Neotragus moschatus | reverse complement strand
CATTTTGCCTTTTTGCATTTCTTTTCCATGAGGATAGTCTTGATCCCTGTCTTCTGTACAGTGTCACGAACCTCATTCCATAGTTCATCAGGCACTCTATCTATCAGATCTAGGCCCTTAAATCTATTTCTCACTTCCACTGTATAATCATAAGGGATTTGATTTCGGTCATACCTGAATGGTCTAGTGGTTTTCCCTACTTTCTTCAATTTAAGTCTGAATTTGGTAATAAGGAGTTCATGATCTGAGCCACAGTCAGCTCCTGGTCTTGTTTTTGTTGACTGGATAGAGCTTCTCCATCTTTGGCTGCAATGAATATAATCAATCCTTCTCAAGTATGACTAAAAATTTTAAATGACTCTTTCAGACTCTTGTTACTTTATCTCAGATGATGAGCATATTTCTGTACATTGGCTAGAATACCTGCTGAAACAGTTTTACAAATTGATTTTTCTTTTTACCTAGTACTTACGGTGGGATCATCCATATCACAAAGCTATGCCTCAGGCATATGTGACATCTCACTCTTTAATCAAGCCAATATTTCCATTTTCTTAACAGGACTATATTTTCTTGGATGTTTTAACTATTGTCTCTAGTGTTTACAGCTGCAAGATTTCTTCTTCTTTTTCCACATTTAAAAATTTTATTATGAGATGCATCATACCTACAGCAGAGGGCATGAAACAGAGAGTATATTTTCCAGACAAATCAGAAAACAAAGACCTGTAAAATGCCACCCAAGCTGAGAAACAGAACACCAAGAAGCCCTTCCGTTGTCCCTTCTCGATTCTATAATTTCCTTCCTTCCCCCACAGAGGCAATCACTGTCCTGACCTTGGTGATAACCCTTTTCTTGCCTTTCTTTATATTTTACCACCTATATCTGAGCCTTAATTTATGTAACGTAGTCAGTCTGGTTTTGAGCTTTACATAAAGGGAGTGATCAGCTCTGTCTACTTTGTGTCTTGCTTCTGTGTCCAGCACGACGTTTCTGAGAGTCCTCTATGTTGTTTCATGTGGGGCGAGTTAGTTCCTTCTCATTGTTGTAGTCTTCTCTGTGCCTGTACTGCATTTAACTTATTCATTCCAGGGCTGAAGGACATTTGACTACGGTAAGCATTGCTTTTATGAACATTTTCCCCCCACGTATCCTGGTGCACATGAGCCTGAGTTTCTCTGAGGTGCACACATGAGAGTGACCTTGCCGGGATATAGAATATGCTTCTCTCCAACGGATAATTCCATTCTGTCTCACACGGGTGCCCATTAGTGGTATGGAAGGTGAAAGAGCTCCTCGCCCCACATCTATGCCAACATACTGGCACTGCCAGATTTGGAATTTTTCTGCTGCTCTGGTGNTGAGGTGCACACATGAGAGTGACCTTGCCGGGATATAGAATATGCTTCTCTCCAACGGATAATTCCATTCTGTCTCACACGGGTGCCCATTAGTGGTATGGAAGGTGAAAGAGCTCCTCGCCCCACATCTATGCCAACATACTGGCACTGCCAGATTTGGAATTTTTCTGCTGCTCTGGTGGTCATTTCATTGAGGGTTTAATTTGATTTTTCATTGTGAATAAAGTCGAACACCTCTTTCTGTGCTTACTGGGCATTTAGCTTTCTCTTCATGTGAGGCGCTGAAGTCTTTCGCCTGGTTTCTAACGGTGGTTTGACTGCAAGTGTTCTTAGTCTTAGCCTTGTGCCAGTCATATGTGTTTCAGATATTTCCCCTATCCTACACCTTGTCTTCCCACTCTCTTTATGGTGTCTTTTGGAAAAGAAAGATTCCATTTGATCAGGATTGGATTTATCTTCTCCTTTACAGAGAGTGCTTTTTGTGTCTTATTTAAGAAATCCTTCTTTTCCCTGAGGCCATGTAGTTATTCTTCAGTATTAGAGTCGAAGCTTTTATAGTTCTGTCTTTCACATTTAGATTTTTATTTCACATGGAAGTAGTCTAATTTCATTATTTTCCATGTGGTTATACAATTTCAGCACCATTTATTGAAAAGTCTGTCACTTCCTCATTGGTCTGCGATATCAACTATGGTCAAACATCAAGGATTTATATGTGTGTGGGGGGGGTCTGTTTCTGGGATTTCCATTCAGTTCCATGGATCTGTTCATCTAACCCTGCGCTAACACCTTATTTTTTTCCCCATTTTAGTTTCCTTCTCTCATTCATTCAATATATTTATTTTGAGTGCTTGATAGATCTTCTTCTAGGTACTGAGGATAAAGCAGTGAATAAAGCAGACTTAAAAATCCCTGCCCTACCAGAGTTTATGTTATAGTGGGAGAGTCAGACAATAGACAAGACAAATTTAAAAAATAGATAGTATGCTAAATAATGATATTTGCTAAGGAGAAAAATAAAGCAGGGAAGGGGAATTGGAAACGCTGGGAGTAGAATTGAAACTTCGGATAAGACGACCAGGGAAGGCATCACTGAGAAAAAGATATCTGTTTCTACCTAAAGGGAATAAGGGGACACCCTGTGGCTGTCTGGAGGAAGAGAGAAGAAGGACGATCCAGGCAGAAGGATCCTCAAGTGCAGAAGCCCTGGTGTCTCTGAGTAATGAGGGAGGCCAGTGAGTGTAGATGGGTGCACATCGGAGATGAAGTCAGAGACAGCTGGCCTAACGAGGGCCAATCCTAGGAGGGGGTTTCCCTGGTGACTTAGTGGTAAAGAATCTGCCTGCCAATGCAGGAGATGTGGGTTTGATCCCTGGGTCATGAAGATCCTTGGAAAAAGAAATGGCAACCCACTCCAGTATTCTTTCCTGGGAAATCCCATGGACAGAGGAGCCTGGTGGGCTATAGTCCATGGGNATCTGAGCCACAGTCAGCTCCTGGTCTTGTTTTTGTTGACTGGATAGAGCTTCTCCATCTTTGGCTGCAATGAATATAATCAATCCTTCTCAAGTATGACTAAAAATTTTAAATGACTCTTTCAGACTCTTGTTACTTTATCTCAGATGATGAGCATATTTCTGTACATTGGCTAGAATACCTGCTGAAACAGTTTTACAAATTGATTTTTCTTTTTACCTAGTACTTACGGTGGGATCATCCATATCACAAAGCTATGCCTCAGGCATATGTGACATCTCACTCTTTAATCAAGCCAATATTTCCATTTTCTTAACAGGACTATATTTTCTTGGATGTTTTAACTATTGTCTCTAGTGTTTACAGCTGCAAGATTTCTTCTTCTTTTTCCACATTTAAAAATTTTATTATGAGATGCATCATACCTACAGCAGAGGGCATGAAACAGAGAGTATATTTTCCAGACACATCAGAAAACAAAGACCTGTAAAATGCCACCCAAGCTGAGAAACAGAACACCAAGAAGCCCTTCCGTTGTCCCTTCTCGATTCTATAATTTCCTTCCTTCCCCCACAGAGGCAATCACTGTCCTGACCTTGGTGATAACCCTTTTCTTGCCTTTCTTTATATTTTACCACCTATATCTGAGCCTTAATTTATGTAACGTAGTCAGTCTGGTTTTGAGCTTTACATAAAGGGAGTGATCAGCTCTGTCTACTTTGTGTCTTGCTTCTGTGTCCAGCACGACGTTTCTGAGAGTCCTCCATATTGTTTCATGTGGGGCGAGTTAGTTCCTTCTCATTGTTGTAGTCTTCTCTGTGCCTGTACTGCCTTTAACTTATTCGTTCCAGGGCTGAAGGACATTTGACTACGGTAAGCATTGCTTTTATGAACATTTTCCCCCCACGTATCCTGGTGCACATGAGCCTGAGTTTCTCTGAGGTTCACACATGAGAGTGACCTTGCCGGATATAGAATATGCTTCTCTCCAACGGATAATTCCATTCTGTCTCACACGGGTGCCCATTAATGGTACGGAAGGTGAAAGAGCTCCTCGCCCCACATCTATGCCAACACACTGGCACTGCCAGATTTGGAATTTTTCTGCTGATCTGGTAGTCATTTCATTGAGGGTTTAATTTGATTTTTCATTGTGAATAAAGTCGAACACCTCTTTCTGTGCTTACTGGGCATTTAGCTTTCTCTTCATGTGAGGCACTGAAGTCTTTCGCCTGGTTTCTAATGGTGGTTTGACTGCAAGGTTTCTTAGTCTTAGCCTTGTGCCAGTCATATGTGTTTCAGATATTTCCCCTATCCTACACCTTGTCTTCCCACTCTCTTTATGGTGTCTTTTGGAAAAGAAAGATTCCATTTGATCAGGATTGGATTTATCTTCTCCTTTACAGAGAGTGCTTTTTGTGTCTTATTTAAGAAATCCTTCTTTTCCCTGAGGCCATGTAGTTATTCTTCAGTATTAGAGTCAAAGCTTTTATAGTTCTGTCTTTCACATTTAGATTTTTATTTCACATGGAAGTAGTCTAATTTCATTATTTTCCACGTGGTTATCCAATTTCAGCACCATTTATTGAAAAGTCTGTCACCTCCCCATTGGTCTGCGATATCAACTATGGTCAAACATCAAGGATTTATATGTGTGTGGGGGGGTCTGTTTCTGGGATTTCCATTCAGTTTCATGGATCTGTTCATCTAACCCTGAGCTAACACCTTATTTTTTTCCCCATTTTAGTTTCCTTCTCTCATTCATTCAATATATTTATTTTGAGTGCTTGATAGATCTTCTTCTAGGTACTGAGGATAAAGCAATGAATAAAGCAGACTTAAAATCCCTACCCTACCAGAGTTTATGTTCTAGTGGGAGAGTCAGACAATAGACAAGACAAATTAAAAAAATAGATAGTATGCTAAATAATGATATTTGCTAAGGAGAAAAATAAAGCAGGGAAGGGGAATTGGAAACGCTGGGAGTAGAATTGAAACTTTGGATAAGACGACCAGGGAAGGCATCACTGAGAAAAAGATATCTGTTTCTACCTAAAGGGAATAAGGGGACACCCTGTGGCTGTCTGGAGGAAGAGAGAAGAAGGACGATCCAGGCAGAAGGATCAGCAAGTGCAGAAGCCCTGGTGTCTCTGAGTAATGAGGGAGGCCAGTGAGTGTAGATGGGTACACATCGGAGATGAAGTCAGAGACAGGTGGCCTAACGAGGGCCAATCCTGGGAGGGGGTTTCCCTGGTGACTCAGTGGTAAAGAATCTGCCTGCCAATGCCGGAGATGTGGGTTTGATCCCTGGGTCATGAAGATCCTTGGAGAAAGAAGTGGTAACCCACTCCAGTATTCTTTCCTGGGAAATCCCATGGACAGAGGAGCCTGGTGGGCTATAGTCCATGGGTCTCAAAGAATCGTATATGACTTAGCGACTAAACAACAGGCAACAACAATAAGCCAAAAGTAAGTTAAACCAAAAGTAGGATAGTCCAAAAGTCCACAAGCCTACTAGCACATAGTGTATATTATTGTGGGGGATTTCATACTGGTTGCAGAGAAAAGGAAGACTAGAGTGAATAATGTCCTCCACATCACCAATATTTCTGTGTGGGAGATTAGGAGTAATCTCAGAGATAAAATCTCCAGACTGGAGTCTGGTGGCATCACAGAAAGCTAAGGTATTAAATCCTGTTACCATTGAAGGGAACAGTAAATTTAGAGGAAGCAGTAATGTCTGGAATGAGGGATAGAAGATTAAGTAAATTATTATTGGGTCAAAAGGTAGAGATGAAAAGCCAGGCAGAACATCCAAAGACGGAAAGTACTTCTGCTGGATTTCCATTCAACCCTAGGTGACCTCTAAAAGTAGTGGTGAGGATGGAGACAGAATGAGAGGGTCACAGGCTCTCCGGGTGGGAAGGGGCATGTCCCACTTCACACTTTAAACATCCGGGGACCTCAGTCATCATTAACCTGGGGTCAAGGATGAGTTTCACAAGAGAATGTAAAGCTGTGTGTTAGTATATGTGCATGTGTGTGCATAGATCTGTGAATTTATCTAGGAAGAAAAAGAAGTTCATAGCTTCTCATCAGATTTTCGAATGGGTCCAACGACTGATCCAACAGTTTCTCCTTGAGCAAATGCTTTTGGCTCTTTTCCTCGGAGTGGTCTGATTTGTTGCTGATCAGCGCTATTAGAACATCCTTCCTCATACTGAGCTGGCACTTATCTTCTAGGTACTCCCAACCCTGGTCTTAGTTTTGCCCCCTGGAGCAACCCCGGGTAAGTCTAATCCCTCGTTCATCTTTCTAAATGTAAACTCATTTTTAGGTGTATTAAAATTTTTTTCTGACATGAGCTTAGTTGTTAAAGGAAATCCTTGACATTTTTGATGCCTTCAAAGATTCTCATGAAGTCAGCAAAAATTCTTAAATTTTGAAAAGCTTGTATGGAGCTTAAAAGTAACAAATTCTATTACATGAACCACACGTAATCCCATGAGGCTGACTTTCCAAGTTTGTTAAAATATTGGAGAAAGGATATAGAACTCTGTTCTCTCTCACTTTTTGGCAAATAATGTCTAATGATAGCTCCAAAGGGTCTGGTTTTCAGGAAAAGCCAGTTTTAGTATCAAGGACATACATCCTTACTATAACAATCATAGAGTTTCAAAAATGCAAAATAAAAACTATTTACAAAGGCAAGGAAGAAGAAAGAATTTCTCCATGTCATGAGATTGAAATTTTAAAAAATTTATAACCTCAAAATTCTAACTTATTTACACACTAATTTTCTTATAAATTACACTACATAAAGCTTTTAGTAATTCTGCTTATCCATTTTTGTGGGTTTCATTTCCATTCCTTCTCTTTATAATTACCTCATAAAATAAATACCCACTAATGAATATAAGGCACAAAAGGAGGACAAAGAATAGAAAGATAAATAGGAAATAAATGGCACAATGTTAGACTTAACCCAACCACATTAATAACCACATGAACTGTAAACTGTCTGACCACCCAACTGAAAAACATAACTTGTTGGATGGCAGGCAGAGGTGGGGGACTGGGGAACAAGGCTCAACCAGATGTTGCCCAAAAGAAACTCATTTTAAATATAAAGATATAAATAGGTTAAAATTTTTTAAATATGAAAAGCAATACCATGCCAGTANACTGTCTGACCACCCAACTGAAAAACATAACTTGTTGGATGGCAGGCAGAGGTGGGGGACTGGGGAACAAGGCTCAACCAGATGTTGCCCAAAAGAAACTCATTTTAAATATAAAGATATAAATAGGTTAAAATTTTTTAAATATGAAAAGCAATACCATGCCAGTACTTGTCTATATTAGACAAAGTAAATTTCAGAGCAAAAAATATTACCAGGGATGAAGAAGGTCATTTTGTAATGACAAAGAAATCAATTCATCATTAAGACGTAACAATCCTAAACACTAATGTGCCTAATAACAGAATTTTAAAATATGTGAGGCAAACACTGATAGAACTGCACTAATCTACAATTATATTCAGCGATTTCAACATCCTTCTCTCAATAACTGATAAAAAAGTAGAAAGAAAATCAGTAGAGATATAGAACAATATAGTACACTTGAACAGTACTATTAATCAACTCGACATAATTAATGTTTATAGAACAATAGAGAACACACCCTTCTCAACTGCACATGGGATATTTACCAAGATAAGTCAAATTCTGGGCTATTAAAAAAAAGTCTCAAAAAATTTTAAAGGGTTCAAGTCATACAGTTCATGTTCNACAATATAGTACACTTGAACAGTACTATTAATCAACTCGACATAATTAATGTTTATAGAACAATAGAGAACACACCCTTCTCAACTGCACATGGGATATTTACCAAGATAAGTCAAATTCTGGGCTATTAAAAAAAAGTCTCAAAAAATTTTAAAGGGTTCAAGTCATACAGTTCATGTTCTCTGACCAAAGTGCAATAAAATTAGAAATTGATAACAGAAAAATAGCTGGAAAATCCTTAAATATTTGAAAATTAGATAATATACTTCTAAATAATCCATGAAGCAATGAAAAGGTCAAAAGGGAAATTAGAAAGCTTCTTTAACTTAATTAAAATGAAAATCTAACATATCAAAGTTTGTGGTTTGCTGCTGAAACAGTACTTAGAGAGAAATGTATAACAATAAATGCCTGTTTTGGAAAAGGAGAAGGTCTCAAATCAATGACCTCAGTTTCTACTTTAAGAATCTAGGAGGAAAAAGAACCAGTGAAACAAAGTAAGCAGAATGAAGGAAATAATAATGATTAGAGTGGAAATCAATGACAAAAACAAAGAAAATCAGTAGAGGAAAAATCAGTGAAACCAAAAAGTGGTTCTTTGGGGAAGTCAGTAAAAATTATAAACTTTTAGCCAGACTAATCAGAAAAGAAAGAGAGAGAGAGAGAGAAGTCATAAATTACCAATCTCAGGAATGAGAGAGTTGGCATCACTACTGATTCTATAGGTAGTAAATGAAAAATATGGTATTATGAACAACCCAATGGCTATAAATCCAATGACTTAGATAAAATGGAAGTTCCTTGAAAGACACAACTATCAAAGTTCACTGAAGAAGAAATAAAAAACCTGAATGGCCCTAATCTATTAAAGACATTTAATTTGTAGTGAAAACTTTCCTTCAAAGAAAACTCTGGGCCAAATGATTTCATTTGGGCAATTCTATCAACCATTTAAGGAAGAAAGAATATAAATTCTATACAAACTCTTCCAGAAAACTGAAGTAGAAGGACTACCTCCTAACCTATTCTATGAGGCCAGGATTACTCTAATACCAGAAACAGGGCATTACAAGAAAATTGTAGACCAAAACACCTCATGAACACAGATGCAACAATTTTTAACAAAATATTAGTAAATCAAATCCAACAACATATGAAAAGGATAATACACCATGACCAGTTCACTACCCTAGGTTGGTTTAACATTTGAAAATCAGTCAGTGTAATTCACCATATTAACAAACTAAAAAGAAAAAAACATACACAGAAAAAGGATTGAGAAAGTTCAATATTCAGTTCTGATTAAAAATACTCTCAGGAAAGCAGAAAAAGAAGAGACGCGCCTCTCAACATGATAGAGTATCTAGGAAAAGCCTACAGGTAACATTATATTTAGTGGTAAAAGACCAAATGTATTCCCCCTAAGACGAGGAAGACTTTTTACTCTTACCACTTCTATTCAATATTGCACTAGAGGTTCTAGCTAGTGCAATAAGGTAAGAAAAAGGAATAAAAGGGATTCAGATTGGAAAGGAAGAAACAAAACTGTGTTTATTGCCAGTGACACAATAATCTCTGTAGAAAATCTGATAGAATCTACAAAAAATCTAATAGAGCTAGTAAGTGACTTTAGCAAAGTTGCAGGACATAAGATCGATATATAAAAGTTAATTGTACTTTATATGCTACCAATGAATAATCAGAAGTTAAAATATAAAAATACTGGGACTTCCCTGATGGTCCAGTAGTTGGGACTTTGAGCTTCCACTGTAGGGGGCACAGGTTCGATCCCTGGTCGAGGAACTAGGATCCCACATGCCATGTGGAGTGGGTAAAAAACAAAAATACTATTTAATAGCACCAAAAATATGAACTATTTAGGAAAAAATCCCAGAAAGGTGAATAAGACCTGTATCCTGAAAACTATAGGACATTGTTGAAAGAAATTAAAGAGAACTGAAATACGTGGAATGATACATCATGCTGTTTTAACAATGTCAATTCTCCCCAAATACATCTGCAGATTCCATGCAATCTTGATCAAAATCCGAAGGGCCTTTTTTGCATAATTTGATAAGCTGATTCTAAAATTCATATAGAAATGCAAAGGAACGAGAATAGCAAGATCAATATTAAAAAAGAAAAAGTCAGAGGGCTTATATTATCTGACTTCAAGATTTATTAAAAAGCTAAAGCAATCAAGACAATGTGGTCTTAGAATAAAGACAGACAAAAAGATCAATGAAATAAAATAGAAAGGCCAGAATTAGACCCTTAACTTTCTTAACTGATTTTTGACAAATGTGTATGGGTAATCAGATAGTTCAGGAAAAACTAGATATCCATGTCAAATTAAAAAAAAAAAACTTACATATGACTCCAAAAGCAGGATCCATAAACGAGGAGAAAATAAGTCAGACTTCATAAAACTGGAGAATTTTTGCACTTTGAAAAACTTTAGGAGAATTAAAAGGTATGCCTAGATTGGGAGACAATATGTACAAATCCCATATCTCATAAAAGACTTGTATCCAGAATATATAAACACCTCTCAAAACTCATTAATAGAAACAAACACTCCAATTGAAAAAAATAGGCAAGAGACTTGAATAGAAACTTCACCCAAGAGCACTCACTGATGACAAATAAGCCCCTGAAAAGATGCTCGGTATCTTTAGTCATTAAGGAAATGCCAATCAAAACTGCAATAAGGTAACACTTCTCACCTGTCAGAATGGCTAAAGTGAAAAAGACTGACCATACCTAATATTGTCAAGGATGGGGAGCAACTGAAACTCTCATTTACCGCTAGTAAGAATGGAAAATGACACACCTTTGAAAAGTAGTTTGGCTCTTTCTTAATATGCTTAATATACATGTACAAATTTGGAAAACTCAGCAGTGGCCGCAGGACTGGAAAAGGTCAGTTTTCATTCCAATCCCAAAGAAAGGCAAAATGCCAAAGAATGGTCAAACTACTGCACAATTGCACTCATCTCACACACTAGTAAAGTAATGCTCAAAATTCTCCAAGCCAGGAGATCAGCCCTGGGATTTCTTTGGAAGGAATGATGCTGAAGCTGAAACTACAGTACTTTGGCCACCTCACGTGAAGAGTTGACTTATTGGAAAAGACTCTGATGCTGGGAGGGATTGCGGGCAGGAGGAGAAGAGGACGACATAGGATGAGATGGCTGGATGGCATCACCGACTCAATGGACATGAGTCTGAGTGAACTCCGGGAGTTGGTGCTGGATAGGGAGGCCTGGCATGCTGTGATTCATGGGATTGCAGAGTCGGACACGACTGAGTGACTGAACGGAACTGAACAGTAGGACTGAGTTGTCCCATTCTTAAGAAATTTATACCCAAGAGAAATAAAAGCACATGTTCACAGAAGGATGTGCACACAGATACTCATGACAGCTTTATTTATAACAGGACAAAACTGGAAATAACCTATATGTCATCACCATGTGATTAGATAGACAAATTGTGGTATATCTCTATAATGAATACTACTCAGCAATAAAAGGGAAAGAACTATTGATAGACGACTGAATGATCAACAACAGAATAATTTCAAAATTATTATGTTGAGTAGAAGCCATACAAAGAAAGTACATATGGTACGATCCCATTCGTTTAAAATTCTGGAAAATGCAAACTAATATATAGTAATAGAAGATTGTGGTTGTCTGGAGAGGGAGTGAGTGTAGGAGAGTGATGTATGGAGGGATTACACAGAGGCCTGGGGAAACTTTTGGAGGTGATGGGTATGTTCATTACCTTGATGATTGTTGATAGTTCCATGTATACATACATCAAAACTGTCCACTCTAGACATGCATAGTTTATGCTATATCACATATACTTCCATAAAGTTATTTTTGAAACTATTTTAAAATGTATATAGTGGGCACACTATGTGTGCCAAATAAATATTTTAAGTGTGTAAAATGCAACCTCTTTAATTATCACAACAAACCAACAGGCTGGTCCTATGATTGTACCCTTTTACACATGACATTGAAGCTCAGAGTTGTTCACGTCCAAGGCTACCCAGTTAGTAAGTGGCAGCCTGACCACACTCTCACTCTTAACTGTGAACTTGCGGTAGAAATAAATATCTGAGAGGCACAATAAAGTGCTAAGAGTCTACACATTCATTATCTAGATCTTCCTAAGAGAGTGTGGAGTAAGCAAGTCAAATGATTGTGCCTACTTTACAGATGGACAAACTGAGGCTCAAAAAGATTAAGGTGACTTTTAGTTTCAGGTCTGGGGGAAGGGATGTCTCTCTCCTCCTACCAGGGCTCCCTGTCCACTGAATCACAAGGCTCCAACCGCTGTTGGCAGACTTCTGCGATTTTTTTTTTCCTCCGATGGCCAAAGATCGGATAAATTTGAGTTCCTGNAGCATTTCCATCAGAGTGAACTTGGGAAAGGAGAAAAAGTCAAAATTAAAATGTTACTGTAAATTTTTAGGTAGTGATTGATAAAGAAAGAAATCAATAAAAAAAAAGTAGTTCATTTTTCATCTATTCTTACTCTCTCCTTATTTTAAAGTACAGACAGTTGAAAGCTGAGCCTCCAAAAGCTTAACATTCACCAGAAGCCAGTATGAAATGGCATTTTTCCTTCATTTTACTGAGTGACAGTCCTGTAAATAAATAGGTCTTAATTTATTACATGGTTAGTTTCTTGTTTCACAAGGAATTTTTCTTCAATTAAGGATAAATGCAGCAGGCTTTGCTTCACATTCACTAGTATCTTTTTGTTTTAGCAAGCAGCTGAATAAAAATGCTTTTAACTGAAAGCAAATTGATGCATTATTATTAAATTGCAGAGAAGGATTGAGTGGGTTTCAAAAGAGACTGACAGCGCTTTCCTGGAGGTCAGAATACCCAGAAATCTCATTTGCCACAGAATTCCCAACTGGAGAGCCAGAGATTTTGGTGAAAATTCAAAAGAGAAATGTATTGTTTCTAGGAATGATAACTTGAAGAAAATAAAGCATTTAAACTAGACTTATACTGTGATAAGGAAGAAACCATTGGGAGTGTGAGAAACTATCAAAGTGGAGAGTGAGAGGAAGTGAGAAGAGCGACTGCAGTGCATGCATGCCTAGGCCGATTCATGCTGGCGCTGAACAGGAGCAACACAATTCTGTAAAGCAGGTGTCCTTCAGTTAAAAAGAAAAGAACGACCATAGCGAAAATGGACAAGGGAATTTGGATGTGAACTTGGGGAGAGTTCTCTCTCCTCTGCAGACTCCTTTGGATACATGTCTCTGTTCTCTTCCCTGAGTTAGAGTGATCCTGAACTTCTGGATCTAGCACAGACCTTTAGGAGGATGTTTTGTGTTTTAAATGTTATTTTACCCCTTCCTCTGCTAGAACTTTGCTGCAGATTGCTTACTTTTCCTCATTTCTGCTTTGGAAAAGATGAAGAATACTTTCTTGCTTTGTAATAAAACAAATAAAAACTGGTAACATTCTTAAACATGTTTTTAATTAACTTTTTTTTAAAAAATGATTTTAAGTCATTTAATATAAAAACATTTTCTCAAAAGGCACTGTTGCAGGTATCTCTCCATTCTGTACATAAAATTCATCTTTAACATTTATTTGTTTGAATAGTTAACAGAGGCAAAGGGTTAAAAAAAAATCAGAAGCTTCAAAGTTAAGTCTTATGCTGTCACCTTCACTCCATGTGCATTCTATAAAGATAACTACTGTTACCAGCTTCTTTGTATCCTTTCTACCTGATATGCTTGTAAACACGTTCTCTTCCCTGTCCCCCGCACAGTTATATCCATTGTCTTTTCAGGAAGACTGTTAAAATAGTTTGAGGATTTAAACTCTCACTCTAGGTCATTTTAGATCAATTAATCCCCCCTTAGCAAAAAAATTTAGTGACATCCTTAAATGTATTTTTTTTTAATTTCCTTTTTTTTTCTTAAAGGATATTAAGTCATTTAATATGAACACATTTTCTCAAAAGGCTCCTTTGAAGGTATCTCTTCCATTCTGGGTTATAAATTTGGGGATTTGAATATAATTAGAGTATAATTAGAATTATATTCAAATTAGAATAGGAATTTCACCAAGAACAAATCAGTAGGACTAGGTTAGGATACCCCAGTGGCAGATAAGCCTGCAAAGATGGGGGAGAGTTAGCTAAACATTATGAATTTGTTGACGTTGCAGTTATCCTTGGAGACAATGGAGAACATAGGAGGTGGTGGTGGTTGTTTTTTTAAGGCATGCAGAATGACACGTCATCAAAGTTTATAATATTTTAGGAGGATTGGGCAGCAGTGAATGTACAGTAGGATGAAATGAGCAAGGAATGGCCTTCCAGTTAATTGGCTGTTTGATTTGGCCTAGTTGTATGGTGACAAAGCCTTGGACTTGGATAGTAGTGATGAAGACGGAAAGGAAAGAACACGAATATAATTTTTATATGTGTGTCACATGGATCTGTGTGTTTAAGCAACGTTTTTTAATGTAAGAAGTAGTTTCTAAGGAGGTCCAATAGAACTTGCTGAATAACTTTACTTGAGGGGAAGGAAGGAGGAGGAGTTAAAAGATTATTTTGCTCTTTTAAAGTTGAGAGACAGAGAATCTTCTCTTTAGAAAATCTGAGGAAATAAGTTCTGTAATATATGTTGGCAGTCTAGTCCAGAGCATCTTGGTTAGCAGGCTACTGATTTCTAATCTTTGATCTTTTCTCTGCAGAGGGTTTTTCCCCTGAGCTTCTCATGCTTTCTTTAAGGAAAACCTAAGTCTTGCAACTTTTTTATTCTGTGTGTTCTCTCACTGATAAAGATTACTTAATCTTTGTGGGTTTCTATCCTTTGCTTATTTTGTGGTCTTTCGTTCTGTCCATATATAGACACTTAGCTCCCTTGATAATCTCAATTTTTTCCTTGATAATCTCAACTAACCTTTGGTTTAGTGTATAAAGAAATAAGAATTATGTGCCTTTTCATAGGACTGTCTTGTTTTCATAAGGACTGTTTTGTCCTTACTGAAACTCAGTGACTTTGTCTCTTTGATCATTTGCTTATATTCTCTGTGCTTTTTGGAAGCCATAGTAGTAAGTAAGTGAAATTGCAGGCTGAATTAAAGGTAGCAACTGAGAGGGTTCTAGTAGGTGAAAGCAGAGGGAAGATGTTAGGCTTTATGAGCCAGTGATGTTGCTTGTCATTTCTGGTATTGACCTTGGACTGTCCATACAGAATGTCAGACTTGACTTGCATAAACTTCCTTGGTGTAGCTAGGGGACAGAACAGTGGTGAGTGGGCCCCAGTGTGTCACTTCAGTACACAGTGATAGTTCTGAGTAAAGGGTGAGCCCAAGGATGTGGGGTCCTAGCATTTTGCAGTAGGTAGAGATCTTTGAATAAGGAAAAATAAAGGATGTTCAGAACATCAGAACACACACGTGCAAAATAACAGATGGCATCTAGAGAAGAGCAATTTAATTGGTTAAATTTTTTCATTTAATTTTCCTTTTCTCCTCCGAAGTTACTGAGTTCCTGCAAATTCAATTAACGTTTGCTGCAGTTTGCACTTAGACTGTTGGCAAGACATCTCCACGGTTTGTGTGGAACCAGTGGACCAGGCAGAGTTCATGTTCAAGACATTGGTAAATTTAGCACTCCGTTTAGGGATGTAAAGGACTTCCCACGCAGCGCAGTGGTACTGAGCACGATGTCGCTTAGGGATGTAAAGCGTCTTTACAATAATCCCATCAGGAGGTTCTCTGTGCAATCATATTGTAAGTTTGTACCTGTTTTCTAGTTTGAATGCTCAAAGTAATAGTGGTTAAGAACAGTTAAACAGCAACCTCTTAGGAAGCCATTCTTAAAATAATTTGGGTTGAGGAAAGTCTATAAAGACCACTTAGCTAAATGATGGCAATCTGTTTTATTAATCTGATGTTCTAATATAAATAATACTTTAGTAGGTTTATGTTGTTGTTGTTCAGTCGCTCAGTTGTGTCTGACTCTCTGCGACCCCATGGACTGCTGCACGCCAGGCTTCCCTGTCCTTTCCCATCTCCTGGACCTTGCTCAAACTCATGTCCGTTGAGTCGGTGATGCCATCCAACCATCTCATCCTGTGTCATCTCCTTTCCTTTTGCCTTCAATCTTTCCCAGCACTAGAGTCTTTTCCAATGAGTCAGTTCTTTGCATCAGGTAGCCAAAGTATTGGAATTTCACCTTCATCAGTCCTTCCAGTGAATATTCAGGACTGATTTCCTTTAGGATTGACTGGTTGGATCTCCTTGCAGTCCTAGGGACTCTCAAGAGTCTTCTCCAACACCACAGTTCAAAAGCATCAATTCTTTGGTGCTCAGCTTTCTTTATGGTCCAACTCTCATATCCATACATGACTAATGGAAAAACCATAGCTTTGACTGTATGGACCTTTGCTGGCAAAGTAATGTCTCTGCTTTTTAATATACTGTCTAGGTTTGTCATAGCTCTTCTTCCAAGGAGCAAGTGTCTTTTAATTTCATGGCTGCAGTCACCATCTGCAGTGATTTTGGAGTCCAAGAAAATAAAGTCTGTCACTGTTTCCATTGTTTCCCCATCTATTTCCCATGAAGTGATGGGACCAGATGCCATGATCTTAGCTTTCTGAATGTTGAGCTTTAAGCCAACGTTTTCACTGTCCTCTTTCACTTTCATCAAGAGGCTCTTTAGTTCTTTGCTCTCTGCCATAAGGGTGGTGTCATCTGCATATCTGAGGTTGTTGATATTTCTTCCTGCAATCTTGATTCTATCTAGAATAAAGAATCAATCTATCTTGCTTCATCCAGCCCAGAATTTCACATGATGTACTCTGCATAAAAGTTAAATAAGTAGGGTGACAATATATAGCCTTGATGTACTCTTTTCCCAATTTGGAACCAGTACATTGTTCCATGTCCAGTTGTAACTGTTGCTTCTTGATCTGCATACAGGTTTCTCAGGAGGTAGGTAAGGTAGTCTGGTATTCCCAGCTCTTGAAGATTTTTCCACAGTTTGTTGTGATCCACACAGTCACAGGCTTTTGCATAGCCAATGAATCAGAAGTGGATGTTTTTCTCGAATTCTCTTGCTTTCTCTATGATCCAGTGAATGTTGGCTATTTGATCTCTGATTCCTCTGCCTTTTCTAAATCCAGCTTGAACATCTGGAAGTTCTCAGTTCATGTACGGTTGAAGCCTAGCTTGGAGAATTTTGAGCATTACTTTGCTATTGTGTGAGATGAGTGCCGTTGTGCAATAGTTTGAACATTCTTTGGCATTGTCTTTCTTTCAGATTGGAATGAAACCTAACCTTTTCCAGTCCTGTGGCGACTGCTAAGCCTTCCAAATTTGCTCGCATATTGAGTGCAGCACTTTAACAGCATCATCTTTTAGGATTTGAAGTAGCTCAGCTGTAGTTCCATCACCTCCATTAGCTTTGTTTGTAGCGATGCTTCCTAAGACCCAATTGACTTCGCATTCCAGGATGTCTGGCTCTAGGTGAGTGATCACACCATCATGGTTATCCTGATATTGTTGTATAGTTCTTTGGTGTATTGTTGCCACCTCTTCTTAATATCTTCTGCTTCTGTTAGGTCCATACTGTTTCTGTCCTTCATTTTGTCCATCTTTGCATGAAGTGTTCCCTTGGTATCTCTAATTTTCTTGAAGAGATTTCTAGTCTTTCCCATTTTATTGTTTTCCTCTGTTTCTTTGCATTGTTCATGTAGGAAGGCTTTCTTATCTCTCCATGCTATTCTTTGGAACTGCCTTCAGATGGGTATATCTTTCCTTTTCTCCTTTGCCTTTTGCTTCTCTTCTTTTCTCAGCCATTTGTAAGGCCTCCTCAGACAGCCATTTTGCCTTTTTGCATTTCTTTTTTTGGGGATGGTCTTGATCACTGCCTCCTGTACAATGTTATGAACCTCTGTTCATAGTTCTTCAGGCACTCTATCAGATCTAATCCCTTGAATCTATTTGTCATTTCCAGTGTATAATTGTAAAGGATTTGATTTAGGNAGCCATTTTGCCTTTTTGCATTTCTTTTTTTGGGGATGGTCTTGATCACTGCCTCCTGTACAATGTTATGAACCTCTGTTCATAGTTCTTCAGGCACTCTATCAGATCTAATCCCTTGAATCTATTTGTCATTTCCAGTGTATAATTGTAAAGGATTTGATTTAGGCCCTACCTGAATGGCCTAATGGTTTTCCCTGGTTTCCTCAATTTAAGTCTGAATTTTGCAATAAGGAGTTCATGATCTGAGCCACAGTCAGCTCCAGGTCTTGTTTNGAACTCTTACTTGTGGAGAACTGAATGCTGACTTGATGCAGATGTTATAAAAATCTAGTCTGTAGAGTTCGAAGTATGGATGCTAGTCTGTATTTTAAGCAAGAGAGTATTAGATGTTCTTTTGGTAAAAATTGAGACAGCATAACTCCTGCAATCTACTTGTAGCCTTGGGCCGAGACACAGTGCCCCTGGGACACACAGGGACCTTTTTCCTATTTGGAAATTTATTCCTATTAGGGTACTATAACCAAACAGAGGACTATTTCCTTCACAAGAATAAGTTCAATATTACTAATATTTGAAAAGCTTTTGAAGTTCTAGCTTATGTTTGACAAATATATATATTTTTCCCTTTTTAACATTTCTAAGAGCTTTGGTTATTTTTTATTGTTGTTTTAAAAATTTACAAGAGGACACTTGAAAAAAATTTTGGACTAGAGTTCTGAGTTTTAATACATGTATATATTTATGTAACCAGGACTACAGTCAGGATACAAACAGATCCTTCCCCTCAAAAAGCCCTCTGCTGCCCATTTGTAGTCAAACTCCCTAAGGTGTGATCTCTGCCAACTCCCAAATGGCTCTCTGTTCTGTGGTTTTGCTTTTTTATAATGTCATTTAAATAGAATCATGCTATAGAATAGAATCTTTTGAAATTGCATTCTTTCACTCAGCATGGTACCTTGGAGATTTATCTATGTTGTGATCTTTATCAATAGTTTGTTCTTTTTTGTGTATAGTAGTATCCCATTGAATGGTTATATATCAGTTTGTTTATCCATTCATTTGTTGAAGGATATTTGAGATATGTCCAGTTTCAAGTGATTATGAGTACTCCTGCTATAAATGTATAGGTTTTGGTATGAATCTGAATTTACAGTATTCAAAGATATCTGTAAGGGTGAATTGCTGAGTAATAAAGTAAGTATATGTTTACTTTTATAAAAAACTATTAAACCATTTCCTTCAGAGTGATTATACCATTTTGCTTTTCCATCAATAGTGTATGAGAGTTGTCATTAATATCTTCATTTGCACTTGGTATTGTCAGAAGTTTTGTTTGTTTTTTAGTTGTATTGTGGTAAGAACACCACAGAGATCTTTTCCTTAACAAAATTTTAAGTGTACCTTGTTATTGACTATAGGTCCAGTGTTTTACAGTGGATTTCTAGAGCTTATTCATCTTGCTTAATTGAAACTTTCTGTCCAGTGATAACTTCCTATTTCCCTCTTCCCCCAGCCCTGGCAAACATCATTCTACTTGGATTCTATGAATGTAATGATTTTGTTTATCTCGTATAAGTGTAATTATGCAGTATTTCTCTTTCCATGACTGGCTTATTACACTTAGTATGATGTCCTCAAGGTTCATCTGTGTTATAGAATATGTCAGAATTTCTTTCTTTTTAAAACAAGCTGAACAGTATTCCTGTGTCTGTNCATTCTACTTGGATTCTATGAATGTAATGATTTTGTTTATCTCGTATAAGTGTAATTATGCAGTATTTCTCTTTCCATGACTGGCTTATTACACTTAGTATGATGTCCTCAAGGTTCATCTGTGTTATAGAATATGTCAGAATTTCTTTCTTTTTAAAACAAGCTGAACAGTATTCCTGTGTCTGTGTGTGCCGCATTTTCTTTGTGTGTTCATCTACAGATGGACATTTAGGTTGCCTCCCTATCTTGGTAACTATTGAGTGGTGCTGCAGTGAACATGGTGTAGCTAATATTTCTTCAAGATCCTGATTTTAATTCTTTTGGAGAACTACCCAGAAGTGAGATTGCTGGATTGTATGGTTTTCATTTTTTGAAGAATTTCCATACTGTCTTCCGTAGCAGCTGCACCANGTGTGTGCCGCATTTTCTTTGTGTGTTCATCTACAGATGGACATTTAGGTTGCCTCCCTATCTTGGTAACTGTTGAGTGGTGCTGCAGTGAACATGGTGTAGCTAATATTTCTTCAAGATCCTGATTTTAATTCTTTTGAAGAACTACCCAGAAGTGAGATTGCTGGATCGTATGGTTTTCATTTTTTGAAGAATTTCCATACTGTCTTCCGTAGCAGCTGCACCATTTTGCATTCCCACCAGCAGTGTGCCAGGGGCTCCAGTTTCTCTGTATCCTTTCTAACGCTTGTTACCTTTTGTTTTTTATATAATAACTATCTGACAGCTGTGAGGTGATTGCTAACTGTAGTTTTTTTTAATTTAATATTTCATTAGAAGATAATTGCTTTACAGTCCTGTGTTAGCTTCTGCTGGGCAGCAGTGTCAGTCAGCTATGAGAATACACATATCCCCTTCCTCTTGCACCCCCCTCCTCCCACCCCCTCCCACACCTCTAGGGCATCACAGAGCACCAAGCTGTGTTCCCTGTGCTGCAGACCAGCTTCATGCCAGCTGTCTGTTCTCACTGTAGTTTTGATTACACATTCTCTTGATGGTTAGTGATACTGAGCATTCAGAGTTTTTATTTTGGCTATTTTAACAGGCATGTAGTGGTATCTCATTGTGGTTTCAATTTGCTTTTCCCTAGGAGCTGATGATCTTGAGCATTTTTCACATAGGTATTGTCATCCATATGTCTTTGGTTAAGTGTCTTAACCAAATCTTTTATTCAAATCTTTTGCCCATGTTTTAAAATGAGTTATTTGTTTTATTACTGTGTGTTTTGAGAGCCTTTTAAAAAAATCATGTAACCTGGATATCAATCATCAGGTAAATTACTTGAACATGTTTTGCCTTGGTGTGTAGCTTTTCTTTTTCTTCTCTTTACAGTGTCCTTTATAGAGCTAATGCTTAAATTTTAAGTAAGTTTCTTTTGTCAGTTTCTTTCTTTTTGATGGGTCATGTTTTTGTTGTAAGTAAGAATTGTTTATATAATCCAAGCTTGCAAATATGTTCTTAGCTTTCCTCTAAGAGTTTTATGGTTTTGCATTTTACATTTAGATGTATAATTCATTTGAGTTAATTTTTGGATTGGATATGAAATTTAGGTAAAAGTTCATTTTTATATATTTATTTTGCAGATAGATGTGTGATTGTTCTAGCACCATTACTATTAAAAAGACTATCCTTTTCCCCTTGAATTGACTTTGCACTCTTGTCAAAACTCAATTGGCAATATTTGTTTTGGCCTTTTTCTAGATTATTCTATTTCATTGTCATATATATCTGTCCTGTCACCAGTACCACACTGATCTGATTATAGATATGTAACTTTACAGTAAGGCTTAAAATTATATAGTGTGAGTCTTCCAACTTTATTTTCTTATTTCAAAATTGTTTGGCTATTAATAGTTCTTTTGCTTCTCCATTGAATTTCCAAGTCAGCTTGTCTGTGTCTGCAAAAAACACTGGAGGAAGTAGTGGTAGACCACTCTCATGTTCTTGCCGCAAGAACCCCGTAAACAGTATGAAAAGATAAAAAGATATGACACCACAGGATGAGGCCTCTAAGTTACAAGGTGTCCAGTATGCTCCTGCTCAAGAGCAGAGGACAATTACTAATAGCTTCAGAAAGAATGAAGTGATTAGGCCAAAGGAAATGAAACTCAGTTATGAATGTGTCTGGTGATGAAAATAAAGTCTGATGCTGTAAAGAACAGTATTGCGTAGGAATCTGAATCAAGGTTCATGAATCAGGGTAAATTGGATGTGGTCCAGTAGGAGATGGCAAAAGTGAACATTGACATCTTAGGAATCAGTGAACTAAAGTGGACTAGAATGGGTGAATTTAATTCAAATGTCCATTGTATCTACTACTGTGGGCAGGAATCCCTTGGAAGAAATGAAGTAGCCCACATAGTCAACTGAAGAGTCCAAATGCAGTACTTGGGTACAGTCTCAGAAAAGAATAATCTTGGTTCATTTCCAAGGCAAACCATTCAACGTCACAGTAATTCAAGTTATCACTGATGCTGAAGAAGGTGAAGTTGAACAGTTCTTTGAAGACCTACAAGACCTTCTAGAACTAACACTAAAAAAAGATGTCCTTTTCATCATAGGGGATTGGAATGCAAAAGGAGGAAGTCAAGAGACACCTGGAGTAACAAGCAAGTTTGGCCTTGGAGTACAGAATGAAGCAGGGCAAAGGCTAACAGAGTTTTGCCAAGAGAACACATTGGTCCTACCAAATACCCTTTTCCAACTACACAAGGGATGAGTCTACACAGGGACATCACCAAACGGTCAATCCAGAAATCAGATTGATTCTATTGTTTGTGACCAAAGATGGAGAAACTATACAGTCAGCAAAAACAAGACCTGGAGCTGACTGTGGCTCAGATCATCAGCTCCTTGTTGCAAAATTCAGGCTTAAATTGAATAAAGTAGGGAAAACCACTAGGCCATTCAGGTATGACCTAAATCAGATTCCGTATGATTATCACAGTGGAGGTGATGATTAGAGTCAAGGGATTAGATCTGATATAGACAGTGTGCCTGAAGAACTATGGATGGAAGTTCATAACATTCTACGGGAGGCAGTGACCAAAACTATCCCCAAGAAAAATAAATACAAGAAGGCCAAATAGTTGTCTGAGTAGGCTTTACACATAGCTGAGAAAGAAGAGAAATGAAAAGCAAGGGAGAAAGGGAACGATATACCCAGCTGAATGCAGAGTTCCAGAGAATAGCAAGGAGAGATAAGAAGGCCTTCTTCAATGACATTGCAGAGAAGTAGAGGGAAACAATAGAATGGGAAAGACTAGAGATCTCTTCAAGAAAATTAGAGATACCAAGGGAACATTTCATGCAAGGATGGGTACGATAAAGGACAGAAACAGCAAGGACCTAACAGAGGCAGAAGAAATTAAGAAGAGGTGGCAAGAATACACAGAAGCACTACACAGAAAAGGTCTTAATGACCAGTATAACCATGGTGGTGTGGTCACTCACCTAGAGCTGGACATCCTGGAGTGTGAAGTCAAATGGGCCTTAGGAAGCATTACTACAAATAAAACTAGTGGAGGTGATGGAATTCCACCTGAGCTATTTCAAATCCTAAAAAGTGATGCTGTTAAAGCGTGGTACCCAATGTGAGCGGCAAATTTGGAAAACCCAGCTGTGACCACAGGACTGGAAAAGATCAGTTTTCATTCCCAAAGAAGGGCAGTGCCAGAGAATGTTCAAACTACTATACAGTTGTGCTCATTTAGCATGTTCGTATGTTAGTAAGGTTATACTCAAAATCCTTCAAGTTAGGCTTCATCAGTATATGAACTGAAAACTTCCATATGTACAAGCTGGGTTTAGAAAAGGCAAAGGAACCAGAGATTAAATTGCCAACATTCATTGGATCATAGAGAAAAGAATTCCAGAAAAACCTCTTCTTCTCCTTCATTAACTACATGAAATCCTTACAAACTGGAAAATTCTTAAAGAGATACCAGACCACCTTATGTGTCTCCTGAGAAACCTGTATGGGGGTCTAGAAGCAACAGTTAGAACCTTACATGGAACAACTGACTGGTTCCCAGTTGGGAAAGGAGTACAAGGCTGTATATTGTCACCCTGTTTATTTAACTTCTGTGTAGGGTACATCATGTGAAATGCTGGGCTGGATGAATCACAAGCTGGAATCAAGATTGCAGAGAGAAATATCAACTTCAGATATGCAGATAATACCACTCTAAAGACACAGTGAAGAGGAACTAAAGAGCCTCTTGATGAAAGTGAGAGAGTGAAAAAGCTGCTTAAAACTCAGTATTGAAAAAACTGCTTAAAACTCAATATTAAAAAAATCTAAGGTCATGGCATCCAGTCCCATCACTTCATGGCAATTAGAAGGGGAAAAAATGGAATAAGTGACAGATTTTATTTTCTTGGGCTCCAAAATCACTGCAGACGGTGGCTGCAGCCATGAAATTAAAAGATGTATACTCCTTGGAAGGGAAGCTATAACAAACCTAGACAGTGTATTAAGAAGCAAAGACATCACCTGGCCGACAAAGGTCCGAATAGTCAAAATTATGGTTTTTCCAGTAGTCATGTACAGACAGATGTGAGAGTTGGACCATAAAGAAGGCTGAGTGCCAAAGAATTGATGGTTTTGAACTGTGGTGTCAGAAAAGACTCTTGAGAGTCCTTGGGACAGCAAGGAGATCCAACCAGTTCATCCTAGAGGAAATCAACCTTGAATATTCACTGGAAGGACTGATGCTGAAGCTGAAGCTCCAGTTCTTTTGCCTCCTGATGCGAAGAGCTGACTCATTGGAAAAGACCCTGATGCTGGCAAAGATTGAAGGCAAAAGAAGAGGGCGGCAGAAGATGAGATAGCATCACCGACTCAATGGACATGAATTTGAGCAAACCCTGGGAGATAGTGAAAGACACGGTAGCCTGGTGTGCTGTAGTCCATGGGGTTGCAAAGAGATATGACTTAGCAGCTGAACAGCATTATAGTTCTTTTGTCTTTCCATTGAATTTCATAGTTTGCCCGTGTCTGCAAAACTCCCACTAGCATTCTGCTTGTGTGTGTGCTTTATCTCTCAGTCATGTCTGACTCTCTGCAGCCTCACAGACTGTATCCCACCAGGTTCCTCTGTCCATGGAACTTTCCAGGCAAGACTGCTTGAGTGGAATGCCATCTCCTATTCCAGGGGATCTTCCCGATTCAGGGATTGAATGTCTCCTGCATTGGCAGGTGGATTCTTTACCACTGAGCCTCCTGTGAAGCCCTGTTTTACTTGGGACTGCATTAAATCTGGAGATCAGTTTGAAAATTGATAATTGTGTCTTCCAGTCAATGACTATGATAAATGTCTTCGTCATTTATTTAGGTAGTATTTTATTTCTTTTATCATTTTGTATGGTTTTTCCATTAGTCGTGTACAGACGTGAGAGTTGAACCATAAAGAGGGCTGAATGCTGAAGAACTGATGACTGGACATGACTTAGTAACAGAACAACATTTTATAGTTTTCAGCATATAGGTTTTCATATATTGTTAGATTTGTACCTATTTTTAAGCTATTGTAAATTTTAAAAATTAAGTTTCAGTTTCTAATTCATTCCCAAGATATAGTAATAGGATGGATTTTTTCATGATGAAGTTGTGTCTTACAGCCTTATTAAACTGTTTAATTCTAGGAGCTTTATTTATTTATTTTTTTTCCATGATGCTTGGTATGTGGGATTTCAAATTCCCCAACCAAGGTTAAACCTGTGCCCCTTGTAGTGGAAGCATGGAGTCTTAACCACAGGACTGCCAGGGAAGTTAAGTTGTCTGTAAAAAATGAGTTTTATATCTTTCTTTCTAGTCTTTGTCCTTTTTATTTCTTTACCTCCTCCACCGTTAGTATAGCCTTCTAATAAGATATTGCATGAAAGTGTGAAAGTGGACATTCTTGCTTTCTTCCTGATCTTAGGTAAAAAGCATTTAGTTTCTCCCCATTAAGTATGATGGTAGCTGCTACTTTTTGTAGATACTCTTTCTCAGGTTGAATAAATTCCCTTCTGTTCCCAATTTCTTGAGAGTTTTTTCAGGAATGGATGTTGAATTTTGTCAGATGCTTTTGTGTATTAGTTGATATAATTATGTGATTTTTTTCAAATTATTTAATCTGTTAATATAATGAATTGTACTGATTGATTTTCAAATATTGACCTACCCTTACATTCTTGTGGTAAACACCAATTGGTTGTGATGTGTTCTTCTATATTGTTGGATATGATTTGCTAATATTTGTTGAGTTTTGCATCTGTGTTTATGTGGAAAATTCTGAAAGAGATGGAAATACCAGACCACCTAACCTGCCTCTTGAGAAATCTGTATGCAGNGTCCTAACCACTGGACCACCAGGAAATTCCTTCAAATATTATTTCTGTACCACACTCTTTCTCCTGTACTAATCAGCCTTTGATGATACAAATGTTAGGTCTTTTGATATTGTCCAGTGGGTCCTCAAGGCTCTGTTCATTTTTGTTTTCTAGTCTTTTTTCTTAGTTGTTCAGCTTAGATAATTCTGTTGATCCATTGTCAAGTTCACTGACCTGTCATTTCAGTTACACTGTAGAGCCCACCTAGTGGATTTTTAACTTTCTGTCATTATATTTTCTAGTTTAGATTTTTTCATTTGGTTCTTCTTCTTCTTCATCTATTCTTTGTCAAGACTGTCTAATTTTCTTTTTACTTCAAGGTCATNATAATTCTGTTGATCCATTGTCAAGTTCACTGACCTGTCATTTCAGTTACACTGTAGAGCCCACCTAGTGGATTTTTAACTTTCTGTCATTATATTTTCTAGTTTAGATTTTTTCATTTGGTTCTTCTTCTTCTTCATCTATTCTTTGTCAAGACTGTCTAATTTTCTTTTTACTTCAAGGTCATTTGTCTTTATTTCTTTGAGTATGATTATAATATGTTCTTTTAGGTCAGTTCAGTTGCTCAGTCATGTCCGACTCTTTGAGATCCCATGGACTATAGCACGCCAGGGTTCCCTATCCATCACCAGTTCCCAGAGCATGCTCAAACTCATGTCTATTGAGCTGGTGATGCCATCCAGCCATCTCATCCTCTTTTGTCCCCTTCTCCTCTTGCCTTCGATCTTTCCTAGCATCAGGGCCTTTTCTAGTGAGTCAGTTCTTCACATCAGGTGGCCAAAGTATTGGAGCTTCAGCTTTAATATGAGTTCTTCCAATGAATATTCAGCACTGATTTCTGTTAGGATTGACTGGTTTGAACTCCTTTGGTTCAGTTCAGTTCAGTCGCTCAGTAGTGTCTGACGCTTTGTGACCCCATGGACTGCAGCACGCCAGGCCCACCTGTCCATCACCAACTCCCAGAGTTCACTCAAATTCATATCCATTGAGTCGGTGATGGCATCCAACCATCTCATCCTCCGTTGTCCCCTTCTCTTCCAGCTTTTGATCTTTCCCAGCATCAGAGTCTTTTCAGATGAGTCAGTTCTTTGCATCAGGTGGCCAAAGGATTAGAGTTTCAGCTTCAGCATCAGTCCTTCCAATGAATATTCAGTACTAATTTCCTTTAGGATGGATTGGTTGGGTCTCCATGCTGTGCAAGGAATTCTCAAGAGTCTTCCCCAACACCACAGTTTAGAAACATCAGTTCTTTGGTGCTTAGCTTTTTTTATAGTCCAACTCTCATATCCATACATGACTGCTGGAAAAACCATAGCTTTGACTAGACAGACCTTTGTTGGCAACATAATGTCTCTGCTTTTTAATATGCTGTCTAGGTTTGTCATAGCTTTTCTTCCAAGGAGCAAGTGTCTTTTATTTCATGGCTGCAGTCACCATCTGCAGTGATTTTGGAGCCCCCCAAAATAACTGTTTCCACTGCATCCTCATCTATTTGTCATGAAGTGATGGGACCTTGTGCTGTGACCTTAGTTTTTTGAATATTGAGTTTTAAGCCAGCTTTTTGCACTCTCTTCGTTCACATTCATCAAGAGGCTGTTCAGTTCCTCTTCTCTTTCTGCCATAAGGGTGCTGTCATCTGAGGTTATATAATTTTAACATCTTGAAGTTGGTATCTGTTGATTATCTTTTCCCTTGTGAGATCTTGAAATTTTCAAGTCTTTTTGTACAGGTTGACCCTTGATCAGTGTGGAGGTTATGGACACCAGCCCCCATGCAGTTAAAAATCCACATTTAACTTTGTCATTTGCCCTCCATATCAGCAGTTCCATATCTGTGGGTTCAGCCAGCTGGAGATTGTGTAGTATTATTGAAAACAATTTGTGTATAATTGTATCCACACAGTTCAAACCCATGTTGTTTAAGTGAAGAAGTAAAAGTCACTTGGTCATGTCTGACTCTTTGTGACACCATGGACTGTAGCCTGCCAGGCTCCCCTGGCCATGGACTTGTCCAGGCAAGAATAGTGGAGTGGTTGCCATTCCCTTCTCCAGGGGTCTTTCTAACCCAGGGATGGAACCTGGATTTCCTGCATTGTAGGCAGGTTTTTACCATATGAGCCACAAGGGAAGCATGTTAAAGAGTCATCTGTATATCAGTTTGGATTTATATTCTGACATTTAAAAAATTCTATGAAACTTTGGATCTTGTTCAGATCCTATAGATTTGTTTGTTTATGTGATCAGGCAGTCAGTCTCGTTAGGTTCAGGCTGCAAATACCTGTTTGCCTTCTTTGGGCTGGAGTTCAGTATCAATTTAGTTTTCAAAGTGCTGTTTGCTATGTTATTTGTATCTGTTCCATGTACCTACCAGCCAGTGGCTAGTCTCCAACCTGGGCAGTGGTATACCTCATAGATCAATTGTCAAAATCTTCAGTGTGTTGTTTAGGGTCAGATACTTTCATGTGCAGCCTGGGGGTGATTCCTAAAGTTCACATACAGCTTCATTGAGCCCCCTCTTCTTTCCGTTGTTAACCCAGACTTTCCAGTTCCAAAGGATTCTCCTTCTTGCTTCACTTGCTAGAAAGCTGAGACTTGAATTTCTCTCCTCTACCTTGCACATCCTATGATTACCTTTCCCTTGAGAACCAAGTGACAGGAGGCTCAGGAAAGAAAACAAAGCAACGGAGTTTCCTTCAAGGCTCCTGGGATCACAGTTCCTCTGGTCAGAGAAAAGGTTTTCCTTTCTGACTGCTGTTATCATTGCAACTGCTGCCTAGTTGCCTTGAAGGTAGGGCGAGAGGACAGAAGGGAAACAGATAAAATCAGGGGGTTGCCTCTACTCCCTTTGACCTTTAGAGAATCCCTTTACTGTTTCTTGGGCCAAAAATGGAGGTCTTCTTGGAACTTTTTCTTTCTGTACCTGGTGCACAGTTCTGAGTTTGGGCTGCCTTTGAGTCCAGGCCAGGAGATACTCAGTTCAGTTCAGTTCAGTTTAGTTATGTCCGACTCTTGGCGACCCCATGGACTGCAGCACACCAAGCCTCCCTGTCCATCATCAACTCCCAGAGTCCACCCAAACCCATGTCCATTGAGTCAGTGATGCCATCGAACCATCTCATCCTCTGTCGTCCCCTTCCCCTCCTGTCTTCAATCCCTCCCAGCATCAGGGTTTTTTCCAGTGAGTCAGGTCTTTGCATTGGGTGGCCAAAGTATTGGAGTTTCAGCTTTAGCATCAGTCCTTCCAATGAACCCAGGACTGATGTCCCTTAGGATGGACTGGTTGGATTTCCTTTCAGTCCAAGGGACTGTCAAGAGTCTTCTCCAACACCACAGTTCAAAAGCATCAATTCTTCGGCGCTCAGCTTTCTTTATAGTCCAACTCTTACATCCATACATGACTACTGGAAAAACCATAGCCTTGACTAGATGGACTTTTGTTGGCAAAGTAATGTCTCTGCTTTTTAATATGCTCTCTAGGTTGGTCATAACTTTCCTTCCAAGGAGCAAGCATCTTTTAATTTCATGGCTGCAATCACCATCCGCAGTGATTTTGGAACCCAAGAGATACTAGAAGAAGCAAAAAGGGAAACTCCATAGGTTTCATGATATTTTGAGCCATGGTTTGTTTTCTCTGTCCACCAGCTATCAGTTACATTTTAGTCTTTAGATAATGAATGGAGCAGCTCTGTCTATCCGTGGAGTTTAGCTGAATTCCCTGGGAGGAACACTGTGGAATGTACGTACTCCATCTTAATTGGAACCAGAAACTCTGGCTATTTATTAGACACATTTTAAGACAGGACCAAGATAGACAGGGGCAAAAAAGGTGGTGGCTTCAAGGCAGGTTATCAGTCCTGAAAGATAAGTGACTGGACTAACAGGCCTTAGGGTCCCTAATGGAGAAGACACCCCAAGGAAGGACTCTAGTGTTTTGGTTCAGGGTGCTCTTTCTTCCTTCTTTTTAATTTTTTTTTTCTTCAGTTAATCTGTTTTTTTTGTTGTTTTGTTTCTTACATGATAGTATACATGTTTCAGTGCCATTCTCCCAAATCTTCCCACCCTCTCCCTCTCCCTCAAAGTCCAAAAGTCCATTCTATACATCTGTGTCTCTTTTGCTGTCTCGCATACAGGGTTATCATTACCATGTTTCTAAATTCCATATATATGAGTTAGTATACTGTATTGGTGCTTTTCTTTCTGGCTTACTTCACT
>SJYA01000725.1:200284-320181 GCA_006410615.1 Neotragus moschatus | reverse complement strand
ATTTTCCACAGTTTATTGTGATGCACACAGTCAGAGGCTATGGCATAGTCAATAAAGCAGAAATAGATGTTTTTCTGGAACTCTCTTGCTTTTTTGATGATCCAGCGGATGTTGGCAATTTGATCTCTCGTTCCTCTGCATTTTCTAAATCCACCTTGAACATCAGGAAGTTCACGGTTCACATATTGCTGAAGCCGGGCTTGGAGAATTTTAAGCATTACTTTACCAGCGTTTGAGATGAATGCAATTGTGCGGTAGTTTGAGCATTCTTTGGCACTGCCTTTCTTTGGAATTGGGATGAAAACTGACCTTTTCCAGTCCTGTGGCCACTGCTGAGCTTTCCAAATTTGCTAGCATATTGAGTGCAACACTTTCACAGCGTTATCTTTCAGGATTTGAAATAGCTCAGCTGGAATTCCATCACCGCCACTAGCTTTGTTTGTAGTGATGCTTCCTAAGGCCCACTTGACTTCACATTCCAGGATGTCTGGCTCTAGGTGAGTGATCACACCATCGTGATTATCTGGGTCATGAAGATCTTTTTTGTACAGTTCTGTGTATTGTTGCCACTTCTTAATATCTTCTGCTTTGTTAGGTCCCTACCATTTCTTTCCTTTTTTGAGCCCATCTTTGCATGAAATGTTCCCTTGGTATCTCTAATTTTCTTGACGAGATCTCTGGTGTATCCCATTCTATTGTTTTCCTCTATTTTTTTGCATTGATCGCTGAGGAAGGCTTTCTTATCTCTCCTTGCTATTCTCTGGAACTCTGCATTCAAATGGGTATATCTTTCCTTTTCTCCTTTGCTTTTCACTTCCCATCTTTTCACAGCTATATGTAAGGCCTTCTCAGACAGCCATTTTGCTTTTTTGCATTTCTTTTTCTAGGGGATGGTCTTGATTCCTGTCTCCTGTACAATGTCACAAACCTCCATCCATAGTTCATCAGGCACTCTATCAGATCTAGTCCCTTAAATCTATTTCTCACTTCCACTGTATAATCATAAGGGATTTGATTTAGGTCATACTTGAATAGTCTAGTGGTTTTATCCACTTTCTTCAATTTCAGTCTGAGTTTGGCAATAAGGAGTTCATGATCTGAGCCACAGTCAGCTCCCGGTGTTGTTCACTTAAGAATGCAAAATATATTGTAATGATGACTTGGTAGATAGTGAGCTCTCAAAATTGTGATAGTAAGGGTGGATGTCAGGTGTTGCTCATCAGTTCAGATACTTTATGCAGAACATATGCAGTTATTTGGCTACAGACTAGGACATTGCTACTGTCAGTTTATGTACACAGTGATGCTTCTGGGAATAGTTTAATCTGGACACAGGGAAACTGGGATAGTTCAGCTTTCTTTAGTTCTGTGTCAGAGGCAATAGTGAATAAGAAGGAAGGGGCAGAGTCTTAGTCACAGCTCTAGGCCTTTTATAGCAGGCCGGGGTCCAGACCAGACAAGTAAGAGTCCCAAAAGAGGCCAGAGTTCTGCTACATGGGCAGAAATGGGCAGAGAAACCTACCTAGTCTCATCAGAGGTATGGGAGAGAAGGAAGGCATTCTTAATCAAAGACAGAACCTGTAGTCCTATGTGTGCTGTGCTTAGTCTCTCAGTCATGTCCGACTCTTTGTGACCCCATGGACTGTAGCCTGCCAGACTCTCCTGTCCATGGGGATACTCCAGGCAAGAATACTGGAGTTGGTTGCCATGCCCTCTTCCAAAGGATCTTCTCAGCCCAGGGATTCAACCCAGGTTTCCTGCATTGCTGGTGGATTCTTTAGCAACTGAGCCACCAGGGAACCTCGTGTAGTCCTATACCCAAAGGATTATTTCTGCCTCTGGTGGAGAAGCACCAAACCATGAATGTTCTATGGGAATGCATTTTCTTCACTAACAGAAATATCATTACAGTAGATTCAGTTTATAAGATAACATGTCAGGGGCACTTCATTTCCTCTCTGTAAAAAGATACACCCAACAATGTATTTCTGTTATACAGAACTCTTGCAAATAAAAATTTAATTAATAAATTTTTCCTCACTAATTTGACCCTACATTAGCACTGCCATTGTTGTTTAGCTGCTCAGTCATGCCTGGGTCTTTGCGACCCCATGGAATGTAGCTGCCAGGCTTCTCTGTCCATGGAATTTCCCAGGCAAGAATACTGGAATAGGTTGGCATTTCTTTCTCAAGGGAATCTTCCCAGCCCAAGGATTGAACCCAAGTCTTCTGCACTGGCAGCAAATTCTTTACCACTGAGCTACTAGGGAAGCCCTATTAGATTATTTTTAAAAATCGACTTTTAATTTTGGAATAACTTTGGATTTACAGAAAAGCTGCAAAGATAATTCTGAGAGTTCTTGCATGCATCACTCACGTTTCCCCCAATGTTCACGTCTAACATCACTGTCATGTATTTGTCAAAACTAAGAAACCAAAATTTGGTGCATTTACTGTTAAATTCAGCACTCTGTCTGGATTTTACCCGGTCTTTCGCTAATGTTCTTCTTCTGTTCCAAGGTTCAGTTCAGTGTACCTCATTGCATTTAGTCGTCGTGTCTCTGTCCTTGGGCCCCCTGGCCTGTGACAGTTTCTCAGACTTTCCACGTTTTTTATGACTTTGGCAATTTTGAGGAGCACTGGTGAGTAACTTTGTAGACTGTCTGTCTGTTGGGGTTTGTCTGAAGTCTTTCTCAGGATTAGACTCGGGTTTTTGAGGAGGAATACCTTAGAGATGAAATGCTCTCTTCAGCACATCCTGTCTGGGGATATGACACTAACGCGACCTATCACTGGTGGTGGTAACCTTGATCGCTTGGTTAAGGTGGTATTTGCTAGGTTTCTCCACCATAAAGTGACTGTTTCCTTTCCATATTCTTTGGAAATGAGTCAGTTAAGTCCAGCTCACCCTTTGGGGAGGAGGAGTGAGGATTAAGTTCCACCTCCTGGAGGAAGTAACATCTGCATATATTATTTGAAATTTTTCTGTAAAGGAAGACTTATTCTTTTTATCTGTATGTTTATTAATTGTCATTGGTTTATATCAGTATGAACTCGTATACTTTAGGTTAGCATTCAGTACCATGCTATTTATTTTTTTGCTCAAACTGTTCCAGTTTTAGCTACCGGGAACTATTCCAGGTTGGGTTCTCTATCCCTCTGACATGCCCACGTCCTTTTGCCACTTGAGCACTTCCTTACTTTCTGAAATGAGGAGATGTTCCAAGCTCCTCTTGTATTTTCCCTGCCCTTGCTCTTGAATCAGCGTTTTCTCTTCAGGAGCCTTGATTTTTTTCTTTGGAGAAACCAAGATCTGAGCATTGGGTATACACATTGCTAGTAAGCCCTCAGCAGAGAGGGCTGGGAAGTACACATATGTGGACTAACCCATGTGTATATACAAATGTAACTTATTCCTGTGTATCCATCTGCATCCACACTGAAGTAGACCTGGATCCACACTCTCCTCTCTGACTCTAGGGCAGCGCCGCAGAGTTTACTCTAGCTTTCCCCCCTTGCTTGTCTGCAGTTCCTTCTCTGACAGCGAGAAACCTGCCTGTCACCATCCACCATAATAGATGGTGGGTTTCCTTATTTATTTAATTTTGTATACATGTGAGGCAGGTTCAGAATTGTTAACCCATATTTCTCTGAGCAACAGATTTGCTAACCAGGGTGCGGTGTTTATATATAGTTCCTTTTGTCTTTAGCTTTATAGTTTCTTGTTGAAACATTTTCCAGGGTTACTTCGGTTTCACCTCACTTCCTTCAGTGAGTTTTTTTATTATATTATTACTTAATTATTATATTTATTTATATAATAAATATAGTTTTATATTTATATTTATAGTTTTTAATTATATTATTACTTAATTTATATTAAGTTCATTTGTGACAGTCTACATTCCATCTTGGGATCCCTTGCTATCCTTTTTGATTTTGAAAAAAATTATGTATATTAAGGTTCACTCTTTGTAAGGTATGTTCAGATGGTAAACAATCTGCCTGCAATTCAGGAGACCTGGGTTCAATTCCTGGGTCAGGAAGATCCCCTGGAGAAGGGAATGGCAACCCACTTCAGTATTCTTGGGCTTTCCTGGTGGCTCAGATGGTAAAGAATCTGCCCACAATGCAGGAGACCTGGGTTCAATTCCTGGGTTGGCATGATCCCCTGGAGAAGGGAATGGCAACCCACTCCAGTATTCTTGCCTGGAGAATCCCATGGACAGAGGAGCCTGGTGGGCTACAGTCCATGGGGTCACAAGGAGTCGGGCACAACTGAGCAACTAACACACACAAGATATAANTGGGTTCAATTCCTGGGTTGGCATGATCCCCTGGAGAAGGGAATGGCAACCCACTCCAGTATTCTTGCCTGGAGAATCCCATGGACAGAGGAGCCTGGTGGGCTACAGTCCATGGGGTCACAAGGAGTCGGGCACAACTGAGCAACTAACACACACAAGATACAGTTTTTAGGTTTTGTCAAATACAGAAGTCATATATTCACCACCCTTGTACCATGTAGAACAGTTCCATCTCCCTAAAAATTTCCATGCGCCTTCCCTTGTAGTCAGTCACCTTCCGTCATGTGGGTTAATCTGTTTAATGCCACTTATCTGTTTTCTACACCTGGAGTTTTGCCTTTTCCAGAATGTCACATGAATGGAATCTTACAATTTGTAGTTGTTCACTTAGCCAAAATGCATTTAAGATTCATCCATATTGTTTCATGATCAGTAGCTTGTTCCTTTTTGTCACATTCTGTAGGTACATCAGAATTGGTTTATCCATTGACCTGTTGAAAGACATCTTGGTTGCTTCCAGTTTAAAGTCACTGGACCTTTATAGATAAAGCTGCTGTAAACACTTAAGGAAATTGCCACATTGTGCAGCATTAGAGAATGGTCACCTATTTGAGATCTGAGGGAATCATTAATAATTGATGAAGATTTGGGCTGAAAAAAGTCAACTAATTATTGACTTATCTTTGTAACATTCACCTTACAATGTGGCTGCTGTGTCTATAGCGTTAAATTTGGTGAGTATGTAATATAAGAGACAATCTTGTTTAAAAGGAGTTTGCTGTCTAATAGGGAAAGTAAGATTTTTGTGAGCTGGCCTATAGGTATAATCTGGGTTGGGTTCTGGTTTGTTGTGTCTAGTGGGATAGTAATAATAGTATTCAACTGATTAGTGCCTAAGTCTTAATAAAGTCTTTGTAAAGGCATGAAGAGGTCAATGCCTTTAAAGAATTTATCATTTACATTTCCCAAGAGAAGGGGACATGCCCCCATCACATGGGGCCCTGGGGAGAAGCACCAGGTTTGGTCAGGAGAGCAGAGCAGGGGGAAGCATGGCCCAGGGCCTTTATGGTTTTCCTTTGCTCTACTCAGGGAAAGGCACGGCAGGGCAGGGGAAGCGGCTTGGGATTGGCTAATTTGAATAACTGCTTGGGTCTTCGGGCCTGGGGACTGTTCCTTGTGGTCTGGTACAGACGTCTCTCATGATTGATTTAGGGCCTGGGAAACACTAGCCTTGTGTGTGAGAGTTAAAGGAGACAGTCTAGAACACGGGGTCTTGCTGGCAGGGGAGGCATAAACAGTGCTGGCTGTTAGTCTGGCCCTGTGATTAATGAGTGCCAAATAGACAAATACAAGCCCTAAGAGATCACAGTACTAACACAGCCTTCCTACATGGCGCTCTCTCTGCCCACCAGTCGAATAATCTAATTCAGTGCATTGCTGACTGATGACTTTGAAACAGGAATACAGAAGTGTATGAGATGAAGTCTTTGCCCACAAGGAGCTCATGATATATCAAGAAAAACAAATGCATTCAGTCACACTGCTGTGTGCCAGGCACTTGCTAGTCTCTGAAGACACAGGGCTTAATCTAGGAGATGGAAAACTCATAACCAGATAGAGTGCATTTCTCTCCTTTATCAACATTAATATCTCATACAAAAATACATCCTCTCATTTTGCTCTATGTCTCTAAACTCTTCTTTTCTGAATATCCTTTAGAGGAGCTTATTTTATGGATTTGAGTTTTCACTTTCATGACAACTTTAAGGAAAGGCGTATGACTGACAGATTTTCTTTTAAGGATCTGGAGCAGATATTTAAACTGAAAGCTATGTTTAGGTAGTTGTCTTTTTACCACTGCATCTAAAAAGCAGTGATGGGGGAAGGAGTGTAGTCATATGTGTGTGGCAGGATCAGGGAAGGAGGGGCTGTGGGGTGCCGTTTGGGACTGCGAGGACTAGGGTTCAGGAGACTTGTTCCACTGTTGGTTTTGCTGTAAACACGAACACTGGGGGCAGATGTCTTCCTCTTTCTAAGCCTCATTTCTTCATTTACAGAATGAGGTTGATGATTACCACTTTGTCCACCTATTTTATATTCTTGTTAAGGATGAAATGAGATAATAAGTATAAGACTTGAAGTACAGTATAAATGTTAGGTATATTATAATGTCTCATACATAAAAAAAACTCAGAAAATATTGAGGGAATAAACGAATATATTTCTTTTTCCTTTTGTTTCTGATGTCAACGCCAAGGAATGAGAACCGAGCGACCTTGATCTTATTTTCTGAACTTCAGTAGTATTTGTCATCTATAGCTGTAATTTAGTAATTATGTCCTTATATGTAGTGATTGTTTTGAGTGAGTTTCGGCACTTTAATGAGAGTGCGTAAAGAGTATATGTATATATTTCCTATCTCCTGTGGAAACTAGAGTGAAAAGTACATTATAGGTACTTAATAAATACTTGTTGATTCGTTGATCCTGGTCAGTGCTTAGGGCATCTATTATAAATAAACCCTTTGGGACTAATTCTAGAGCAGAACACATGAGGGACATGTTGGTGTACAGCCTGGGAGGCATCATCCTGGAAACAATAAAACACGCTTGGGAAGGTCTGAGGGCGATCCTGATATAGAACTTAAAGACACTGTGGGTTAGATTTGGGAAACAAGAAGGGCGTGCCTGATAGAGGTTAGAGGTCAGAATGGGAATGGTGTACCAGCAGGGGCATGCACCAGTAGAACAGCTGTTGCGATTTTAAGAGTCCTTTTAAAATCACAGTTATTCACTGTAGCCATACCTGTCTCGGTCAAACAAGCAACCTTCAAACTTTGTTCAGAGGTGAGTCCTTGCCATTGTATAGAGTAGTTCTTCAAGGTTGAGACTTAATGCTTATGAAGCCTCTTGCTTCTGCAGAGCCAATCTCTTAGACTGCTGATGTCATTAATAATATAATCCATGTAGAGTGTCAGAGGTTTTTAGCAGTTTTGTAGCTCAGCTAAACAGATAGGCCAGGAATTAGCAGCCTTTTATGGAGATGTTTGGTTCACTTTCCTTCTGGAGGATGAAGAGGATTCCTGCTGTGTAGGGATTCTCACAGGCTGGGGGATGTGTGTGTGTGTCTTGCTGGCCTGAATGGTAGAGACTGTTTCAAGTGGAAAGAAGAGTCAGGTATTGGTATCCATAGGTCTGTTCTAGTAATGGCATGTCTCCCCTAAAATAGGGTGCCTGTCTGATCCAGGGGGCTTCCCAGGTGGCGCTAGTGGTAAAGAACCCACCTGCCAGTGCAGGAGATGCCATAGGCCCAGGTTCAATCCCTGGGTTGGAAAGATCTCCTGGAGAAGGAAGTGACAACCCACTCCAGTATTCTTGCCTGGAGAATCCCATGGACAGAGGAGCCTGGTGAGCTACAGTCCGTAGGGTCGCAAAGAGTCAGACACGACTGAAGTAATTTAGCATGCAGCACGTCCAATTCAGGAATTATATCTGGCTGGCATGTTCCCTTCCTGTTTACCATGTTTACTAAACCTTCATGTTTAGTTAGTGAGTTCTAGTTAGATACTGTTAAGTACTGGTCTGGATATTTTTACTGGCAAGCTGAGCAACACAATGCAGGTATGTTACCAGCTCTTGAGAATTTCAGTGTAGGACTCTTATACCTAAGCATAAAAGCAAGTCTAGACAATTGTAAATGTCCATCGACTGTGTTTATAAGATATGGTGACTGTCTTCTGACTTTGAAGGGCTGTCATGTAAATCAGAGACCTGACTACTCAAGAATTAGCCTTCAGGTTGATAAGTGAAAGCTGGCAGGGGCTAATTCTGATGGAATGTGTGGAATGTGCTTATTTGTTCACAGATGAACTGTCTCAGGTCAAAACTCTGTTCCTCTGAACAGCAGAGCTGTTTTTNTCTTCTGACTTTGAAGGGCTGTCATGTAAATCAGAGACCTGACTACTCAAGAATTAGCCTTCAGGTTGATAAGTGAAAGCTGGCAGGGGCTAATTCTGATGGAATGTGTGGAATGTGCTTATTTGTTCACAGATGAACTGTCTCAGGTCAAAACTCTGTTCCTCTGAACAGCAGAGCTGTTTTTTGTCTCTTGGCAGTTTGTAAAGGCAGTGCATGTGGCATGGAGTGGCCGGGCCGTCAGCGCATCTCCACCTGGGCGCTTTCAGTGGGAAAATTGGGAGAATTCTCTGTTGTAGTGGTGGGCTATTCTGTGCATTGTAGGGTGGTTAGCTGCACCCCCAGCCTACCGCTAGATGCCAGTAGCACCCACTTCGGCCCCAGTTGTGGCACTCAAAAATGTGTATGTGTGTGTGTGGGGGTGTGTGTGTGTGTGTGTGTGTGCTTAGTTGCTCAGTCGTGTCCGACTCTTTGCAACCCCAAAGACTAGCCCACCTGTCCATGGGATTTTCCAGGCAAGAGTACTAGAGTGTGTAGCCATTCCCTTCTCCAGGGGAATCATCCCGACCCAGGGATGGAACCCGGGTCTACTGCATTGCAGGCAGATTCTTTACCGCTGAGCCACAGGGAAGCCTCCCAAAATGTCTCTAGACAATGCCAAAATTTCTGTGAAAGGCAAAACCTCCCCAGTATAGAGTCTCTTGGTCAAGTAAACAAGTTAAGGTGCTTCAGAACTCTAGCAGTTTAAACTTTCTTTTGCTTTGCAGTTGAATTCTGCAGCATAATTTTTTCAGCAGGTAAGAACTGGTTAGAGGACCTGNAACCCTATGGACTTTGGAAGGAGGCTCTTCCCATATGACCTTGGGAATTCATATTTTTTCTATGTCTTACTTTCTTCACTTGTGAAATGAAACTGTCGATTGCCTGCTTAATTTGGTGTTGTGAAAATTACAGGTAATGTTTATAAAATGCCTGACAATGTTATAATAGTCTCTACAGACATTACACCAACCTCGCATACAGGCACATAACCACGTTCGTATATTTCTGCATGTCCATATCAAGTGAACTTTATTAGGAAACAATCACTGTCCATTGCTGTTAGAGATGTCCACTGAATTCTGGAGTTGCTAGAGACTCACTGTTGTGGTTAATAGCTCTAAAGCCATCTTGACACTCTGCAGAAATGTCTTTACGGTGGCATGGGTGGAGCGAGGGTGGGCTCCAGGCTCAGTGCATTCTTCAACCAGAACAGAGATGCTTTTGTCTGCATTATATATATTGACATTTCATCTAAGATTTCATTTGAGAAAGACCTCTACTGCCTGAAAACAAACATGCTTTAAAGTTTTCATCCAGTTTCCTACCATCCAGTGTGAAAATTTACTTTGCAATATGGCTGCCAGATAATGACGTAGGAGAATGTGTTCTGATGTCAGTTTTCTAAGCTGTAAGCTTTCCAGTGCTTGCTATATAGTAGATACCCAAGAAGTGCTTATTGAATGAATGAACTCCTGGTCATGGTTATGGTAAGGATCAGCCAAATAGTACTTGACCTCTTTTTAGCCTCTGTGTTCATTCCTTTATTCAACACATAATTATTTGATGGTAGGTATTGAATCAGGACGCAGTTCTTTCTGATTTAAGCCTCCATACATTTAGAATTTTTGTAATTCTCTCAGAGAAGCCAACTTTGCTTAGCCTGTCAGAGTCCAGAGTAGCTAATTAGTCTATTTTTATGAAAGCAGAGCTGAAAGGGATTTCAGAAGAGGTGCAGAGAAGGGGAAAAGTGCTGATAACAAGAAGTAGTATAGTGAAGTGATTAAGAACACAGACCCTGAAGCCAGACAGCTTGGGTTTGAAAACCATTCTGTGATCTTGGGCAAGTTACTTAATCTCTGTGCTTCAGTAATATGAGATAGTAATAATACTACCTCACAGGATTGTAGGAAGAATCAAAAGAATTATTATAAAAGCTCTTAGAGCTGTGCCTAAAGCATGTAGTAAATACCCTAGATTAACTATTATTGTTATTAATATTATGATTATCATTTATTTATTGAGACCTACTTCACATTTATCATGTCATTTAACCCTCAAATGAGGAAATGAAGGCTCCATAATATTGTGTAATTTTCCCAAGGTCAGTTAGCTGGCAAATTGCAGAGCCAGCTCTAGACATCATTTCACGCATTTCCCGTCTTTTATAAATAAGACCAAAGCTTGGATTGACTTATTAAAGGTCATACGACCGGTCAGTGACAATGTCTGAATTATAATATCAGTTTCTTAAGCGTGGCCTCAAATTGTATCTCCTTTGCAGTGTAGTAGCGATCTTGATCTGATGTCTTAATTTAAAAAAACCTTTATGGCAATGGTGATGTCAGCTGTCTAGAGCTGACACAACCATGTCCACAACTATGGTTTTGACTGCAAATCATCAGGCTTTACAGACACATATGGGTGAGGGTCTTACTAGTAGGGAACAGAAACCTCATAATAATCATTATAGTCAAATGTTATATATTGAAGGTGGAAAAGTCAAAGCTAGCTGTAAAATCTCATGACTTAATTTCTAAATTCTGAATGCAGTGAAAAAAGCTATATGCAGGTGAAAATAATATAACCCTGTGATGCTTTGTTATCATAGTCCATATCTTAATCCTCAGTTGTGAAAGGTAAGTCCGGTAAGCGTTTCCACCATCTCTTCCTCTGGTCAGAGTGAAACCATCTTCATTCCTCACTTAAACTTGGTAAACCTGCCCCTGGCTGTGTGTAGTCTGTGGTGTAGTAGAGAGTATGTACAACTTGCCTAAATTGTGCACAGCACATTTGGATTTTTTTGTATCAACTGAAAAGTGAACATTTTTAGGTTAGGTTTCATGTCATAGATTACCCACCAAAAATGAATATCCACAATGATGGCATCTTGGTTCAGCAGGATTTATGCAATGATTTGCTAAAATTGTTTTGAATTTTTACTTATTTTATGAAGCTTGTGTGGAATGGAAAAAATTAAACTGGTGATACAGATCATATCGAGAGCTAATATTTACTTTACCCATTCACATGTTAGACACTGTATTAACCCCTATGTTTTCTTTGTCACAGTAGTAGGTCTCATAGTCATTATGTGGTAGAGGCAGAGTTTAAAACTGTTGGATTTTTGGTCAGAAGCAGTGAATCTCTACCCCAAATCATATATTCAGTGGACTCAAGCTGATTAACTGTATCTGTTAATAATAGTAAAGGGAAAAAGCAACATTAAGTATGAGCTTTGTGGGCTTCCCAGGTCGTGCTAGTGGTAAAGAACCTGCCTGCCAATGCAGGAGGTGTAAGAGATGCAGGTTCAATCCCTGGGTGGGGAGGATCCCCTGGAGGAGGGCGAGGCAGCCCACTCCAGTGTTCTTGCCTGGAGAATCTCATGGACAGAGCAGCCTGGCAGGCTGCAGTCCATTAGGATCACACAGAGCTGGACACGACTGAAGCGACTGAGCGCACACATGAGATCTGTTGATTTCCTCAGTTATAATTAGGAATTTTAAAATGTTTGTGTGTGTACAGCTACTTCCTTGCTCCACTCCCAACCATGTTCCTTCCTATGGAGAGGTTTTCCTGTCCCCACCAAGCCCAGCAGATCTTTATGGGAGATGGTATAAAGTGAACATTTCTCATCCAAGCTCTAGAGTTGTACCGAGAAGCCTGCCTTAGATACTTGAGATAAAATACGGCTGCTTAAACGCTTTGGTCTTCCCTTGAGTAGGAACGCCTGTTACTTGAGATTTCTTTCCTCAGTGTTAAGCACATGTCAGTAGTTTAGTTTTCTGGAATACGTGGAGACAATCTAGTGGAAAATAAGACAACATCTGCTCTGTTTAAACAACTGTGTGGGGACGGGAGACAGGGACCACATAGGTGAGAGGGGAGTCTCAATAATACTGCGAAAAAGATTCATAAGGTACTGAGAGTAAAATCGAATGTGCATGTTGGAATGGAGGCAAAAAGAAGTAGAGAACCACAGATCACCAAAACCCTTTTCGTTATAAAGCAATAGGCAAGAAAAGTTGTTTGGCTCGAATAACTTGAATCAGAAGGCTTGTGAAGAGGATAGCAATAGATGAGAGGGCGATAACCACAGTCTACAATGGGATGGAAAGGCGAAGGCTCCTGTACCTTGTGGAATAAACTAGAGGAGCAGGGGAGGACAGTTAAACTTGAGAAAAAGGAAGCTGGTGTTGCAGAATAGGTGATAAAATTGAGGAAAAATGTGACTTGGAGTGTCAGCACAGCCAGGGAGATGGAAGTCTAATGACCTCTTGCTTGGGCTGTTTATTGAGAAGCAGATGGAATGCTAGGGCTTGATAGTTGTATGGCTACATAGACAAGGAGGAAATCTGACTTCATTTTGGGCTGGTGGGACCTGCTCAGAGGAACTTTTGGTTCCATTTAAAATCATTATAATCATTGGTTTTGACTTCATTTAAAAGCATTTTTAGATCAAAATATTCAAGTACTCACGTCTAAGTGCTTCACATGTGCCTCCTGATAGAGTTACTTACTTATGACGGTTCAGTTCAGTCGCTCAGTCATGTCCGACTCTGCGACCCCATGAATCGCAGCACGCCAGGCCTCCCTGTCCATCACCAACTCCTAGAGTTCACTCAGACTCCCGTCCATTGAGTCAGGATGCCATCCAGCCATCTCATCCTCTGTCTTCCCCTTCTCCTCCTGCCCCCAATCCCTCCCAGCATCAGAGTCTTTTCCAATGAGTCAGCTCTTCGCATGAGGTGGCCAAAGTACTGGAGTTTCAGCTTTAGCATCATTCCTTCCAAAGAAATCTCCTTCAGAATGGACTGGTTGAATCTCCTCGCAGTCCAAGGGACTCTCAAGAGTCTTCTCCAACACCACAGTTCAAAAACATCAACTCTTCGGCACTCAGCCTTCTTCACAGTCCAACTCTCACATTCATACATGACCACAGGAAAAACTATAGCCTTGACTAGACGGACCTTAGTCGGCAAAATAATGTCTCTGCTTTTGAATATGCTATCTAGGTTGGTCATAACTTTTCTTCCAAGGAGTAAGTGTCTTTTAATTTCATGGCTGTGGTCACCATCTGCAGTGATTTTGGAGCCCCCCAAAATAAAGTCAGCCACTGTTTCCACTGTTTCCCCATCTGTTTCCCATGAAGTGATGGGACCGGAAGTTTATATCCATATTAGGCCTCTTTCAAAATATTCTATAAACAAGATCTTGGGTGTCTGCAGGAAGACAGATCTAAATCAGCCAAGAATGACTCTCCTACGAGGATTAGGAAGAGACCACTTATTGAGAATCATAGTCAACTAGCTCAGCTTTGGGAAAGTTGGGTGGGTGTGAGGCTTAAGAAGAACAAACTTTGAAGTGGCTTCACAAGGTAGAAAACCTGTGAGGCAGAAGAATGCACAGGGCAGCTGTCAGTTAGCATGCGTGCTGACATCACTGGGGGGTGGGGATGGGTCAAAAGGTATTTTAGGAGGGAAAACCAGATTTTGATGTTATCAAGAAAGGCTTAGGACTGCAATGTTTTCTGTTTCAAATGAGTAAAATTAAGATTTGCCAAAATTGCTTTTATTTCAATGTCTAAAATTGTTATAGGATTTTCCAAAATGAAATCTGTAAGTGACAAAGGAGAAAATTGGCCGCCTAGCATCTAGTTGTCATTGGAGGAAGGAGGGGTCCAGGGAGTGGGGACAGTGTAAACTCTGTCCATCTGGCTGCTTTTCTCTCTTCTCCTGTGATAAGAGCCGCCCACCTTCCTCCCAGTGCAGAGCTGCTCCTCTGGCTCATTTCAAGTGAGCTATATATCAACTTGCAAAGACTGGCTGGCAGTCCTCAGAGTCTAGCTATAGTTCTGTCCCAGGCTGCTTCTCTCCTTTCAGCTCTTGTCCCTAAGTCTTTCCCTTGAACTTCAGAACCACATATCTCCTGGCTCTTCAGAGCCTCCATGTGAATGTACCAAAGCAACTGAAACTCCCCATGTCGAAAAGTGAAGTCATAATCTTAAGCCCAGAGCTATGCATCACGTCTTATTCCCTGTCTCTGAATTTTACTACCTTGCATCCATTGTCCTTGGCAAAAATCTGGGCCTCTTAATTTTCCTTCTGCCTTACCTCCCACTTCGGTTAGTTGATCTTCCATTCTGTGCATAACCCCTATTGCTGCTGCCTGGTTCAGGCCTTCGTTTTCTCTTAGCTGAACCGCTTCAGCAGTCTTCTACCTGGTCGTCTTCACTCTGATCTTGCCCTGCATCCACCTCTTCTCCCCGCTGCCTGCCTCATTCTTTGCACTGTAGCTGGAATAATCTTCCTAAAGTGTAACTTTGATCAAGCCATTTAACCTTCAGGATCTTCATATTGCCTTTGTGATAAAATCAAAACCACTTCACATGATCATGATTTTGCCTCCCTGATAGACACCCATTTACCTGTTGTTAGTTTTCTAAAGACCAGTTACACTGAACGCTTACGCAGTGCCTGAGGGGCCTGATCTCCCTTGTCTGTGGTCTGTGTATGCTATTTTTCTTCCTGCAAAGCTGTAACCATTTGCCTGCCATCTTCTACTTCACCAGCTTTGGGCTTTAGCTAAGATGTCACTCATTGCAGGAAGCCTTCCCAGATCTCTTTGAACTAGATTAGGTGTCTTGCTTGTGTATGTCTATGGAAGCCTGTTGGATTTATCTTACTGTACTTTGCCGTTTACTTGTCTTCTGCCTCTGAAGACATTAAAGATCCCAGAAGACANAACCTAGATGTCCATCAACAGATGAATGGATAAAGAAACTGTGGTACATGTACACAATGAAATATTACTCAGCCATAAAAAGGAACACCTTTGAGTCAGCTCTAGTGAGGTGGATGAACCTAGAACCTATTATACAGAGCAAAGTGAGTCAGAACGAGAAAGATAAATATTGTGTTCTAATGCACATCTAGAAAAATGGTACTGAAGAATTTATTTACACGGCAGCAACAGACATACAGAATATACTTATGCACATGGGGAAAGGGGAGGAGAGGGTGAGATGTATGGAAAGAGTAACATGGGAACTTACATTGTCATGTGTAAAGTAGATCGGCAACGGGAATTTGCTGTATGACTCAGGAAACTCAAACAGGGGCTCTGTATCAACCTAGAGGGGTGGGATGGGGAGGGAGATGGGAAGGAGATTCAAAAGGGAGGCGATATGTGTATACCTGTGGCTGACTCATGTTGAGGTTTGACAGAAAACAACAAAATTGTGTAAAGCAGTTATCCTTCAATAAAAAAAAAGAAAAAAAAAAAAGAGAGACACAGATGTAAAGAACAGACTTTTCAACCACGTGGGAGAAAGCGAGGGTGGGGTGATTTGAGAGAATAGCATTGAAACGTGTATTACCATATGTAAAATAGATGACCAGTGCAAATTCAGTGCATGAAGCAGGGCACTCAAAGCTGGTGCTTTGGGACAACCCAGAGGGATGGTGGGGAGGGATGTGGGTGGAGGGTTTAGGATGGGGGGACGTATGTGCAGCTGTAGCTGATTCATGTCGATGTATGGCAAAAACCATCACAATATTGTAAAGTAATTATCCTCCAATTAAAGTAATTGAAAAAAAAGGACCTGCCTAACAATGCAGGAGACATAAGAGATGCAGGTTCGATCCCTGGGTCAGGAAGATCCCTTGGAGAAGGGCATGGCAACCCACTCAAGTATTCTTGCCTGGAAAATCCCATGGACAGAGGAGCCTGGCGGGCTACAGTCCATAGGGTTGTACAGAGTTGGACATGACTAAAGCGGCTTAGCTCGCATGCAGAGGTGGTGGTTGCGCTAGACTGTGCATGTATTAACTGCCACTGAGTTGTTCCCTTTAAAATGGTTAATTTCACCTCATTAAGATTTAAAAAAAAAAAACCGTGAGATATCATTATATATATGTTTACTAGAACTGGATAAAATTAAGGGGACTGTCATTTCTCAGTGTCGGTGAGGATGTGGAACAACTGGAACCCTCTTGTCTGGCTGGTTAAAGTGTCACCAAAGCTAAATAAACACACGCCCTCTTCTGAGCCCAGTATTCCACTCCCACCTGTATGCTGGAAAGAGAGGAGCACATATGGCCACCAAGAGGCATGCCCAGAAAGGCTCTGAGCAGTTTTTACTTATGATAGACTGAAACTGTAAACAACCCAAATGTCTACCAGAGTAGACTAGATGGATAAATTGTGCTGTATTCTTAGGTGGAATACTATAGAGCAATAAAAAGAATGAACACTGCTAGACCACAACAAAGGTAAATTTCACAGAAACAGTGTTGAATGAAAGAAACCTGAGGTTTGAAGAGTATATTATATTCTACTAAAGTCAAACTAATCTGTGATGATAGATGTCAGAATAGCTTCTGCTGGGCAGGGGATGGTCACAGTGGTTATTGATAGGGGAGCACAAGAGAGCCATTTAGGGAGCTGGGAATAAATCTTCTGTATCTTAATCTGAGTGGTGATTACACAGATATTATATTATTATGTGGTATATACATATTAATACATAATATACATGTTACAAAATAACCAGTCTGAGCACTTAAGATTTGTACACTTTATTGGCCTACCTTAAAAAAAAGAAAGCTAGAAAATTAAAACAAAAATGAGTCACCAGAGTAGGGAAGCAGTATAAAAGGGTGTTTGAGAAGTACAAAGTTGTAGGTGAATATTTGAGAAGTATAAGTTTGTAGAAACCTCAAATAGCAGTGAAACGGCAGGAGTTTGGATTCTGTTCTATAACTCCACTAGATTCAAGAGAGGGAAATGACAAAACGGAAGCAGAGTTTTAGGGAAACAGATCTTTGGAGATGTGCCTAGTGGGTTGAGGACTGGTCCACAGGTGGGACATATTGCAGTAGGACCTGAATTAGGTTGAAAATGGAAACTCTGAAGGAAGAAGACTTAGTGAGGCTGATGACTGATTGGTCAAGGTAAGGATGACGGGGCAAAGAGGACTGAGATTCCACACTAGATGGCTGGAGAAATGATAGTCCAGGAACAGAATTAAGAAAGCCAGGTGCAGGAATCTGTTTTGGAAGTAAAAGGATGAGTGGTTTCAAATGCTTTAATTGTGAAGTGGCGACAGGCTGTTGTGGGGCCCAGAAGAGCAGTCAGGGCTGGTGACAGAAATCTGAAAAGAGATTATTTTGAGTAGATGAGATCCCTAAAAGAAGGCGAGATGCAGAGAGATTGTAGAAAGCCAACCCCTAGAGAAGAAACATGTGGTAGAGGAAGCAGAGACGGCAGTCACGGACAGAACCAGGGCACCAGAAGAGAACCAGGGTCACGTAAGCCAAATGAAGGCGGGGGATGAAGATGTAAAGGGAGAAGGCACAGAAGTAGGAGAGGAAAAGCAGAAATTGAGAATGTGATGGAGAGCAGGGATCACTGAGGGAACCTGGTCTTGGAGAAGGCAGGGGTAAACAAAGGCAAAGGCAGAGAGGACTTCCTGTAGGATGGCATTACCTGTGAAGAACCCAGGTGTGTGCAGTCAGGTCACAAGAATTTGTCAGCATCTGCAGTGACTTCCTTTTGCAGTACTCCTTGCCCTCTAAGAGAAACCGAGGATGACCCAAGGTTGAGAATGAGTGTGGCTATGGAAGCCAAGGAGTCCCAGGTATTGGACCATTATGGGTTCCAGGCATAATCTTATTCTTTGTGAAAAGGATACAAAAGAAGTTTAAGATACCCCTCAAGCCCTCTGAGGATTTATATAGTGCAAGTGATTCATAATGGAGAGCCAAAACAAATGTGAATAGGGTGTCTTGAATTCTGACTTTGTTGTTTTTCAGCTGTGTAGCTTTGGACAAGTTATGTTAGTTAGGTTTCTGCCTCTTTTTTCCTCATCTGTTAAATGGGGACAATAATATCTACCTTAGAGTTTTTCCTGGAGATTAAATGACTTAATACAAGCAAGGTGCTTGGAACAATATCTGAACGTAGCAAACATGTGATGAATGTTAGCTGAGATCATGACAAAGCTGTAGGAGTTCACACATGGAAAAAAATTAGTAAAGCCTGGAGCTGATGGGAAGGTTTTCTGGAGGAGTAAGGCAATTCAGGGACTGATAAGAGGAAAGGAATTTTAAGTTTGGGGAAAACAATATGAGTAAAGTCTTAGATCAGTAGAACCATTGGCATTAGCCTGTGATTTGCTTGAAACAGATTATTCCTATTGAGGAGTAGTGGGAGTCAGAGTAGGATCAGAAGATGGGCAGCTGATACTTGTCATAATAAAAGAAGTACGAGTAGGAAGAGTCAGAGTTCTTTGTGATTTTTTTCCCCCGGCCATTGACTTTGGGCAAATTGTTTCATCTCTTTTGACTGCAAGTTTCCTAATTCTTAAAATGGTCTGGATATATGAAATCCCTCGCAGCTCTAAAATCCCATGCCTCATACATGAAATGGTTTGTTTGATCCCACCATCTGTGGGACGGCGTTTTGTGTGTGTGCAGTGGGAGCGAACTTGTGGTTCTGGCCTCCCTGGTGCCAGTCTGTAGCCCAGTGAGCTGATCAGCCCACATGGATGCCATGCACTGCCTTTGGAAAATGTCACCACCACCTCACCACTGTTGGAGAATTGGGGCTCCCTGCGGAGAAGGCAGTGACACCCTATTCCAGTACTCTTGCCTGGAAAATCCAATGGATGGAGGGGCCTGGTAGGCTGCAGTCCATGGGGTCGCAAAGAGCCAGACACGGCTGAGCGACTTCACTTTCACTTTTCACTTTCATGCACTGGAGAAGGAAAGGGCAACCCACTCCAGTGTNCACATGGATGCCATGCACTGCCTTTGGAAAATGTTACCACCACCTCACCACTGTTGGAGAATTGGGGCTCCCTGCGGAGAAGGCAGTGACACCCTACTCCAGTACTCTTGCCTGGAAAATCTAATGGATGGAGGGGCCTGGTAGGCTGCAGTCCATGGGATCGCAAAGAGCCAGACACGGCTGAGCGACTTCACTTTCACTTTTCACTTTCATGCGCTGGAGAAGGAAAGGGCAACCCACTCCAGTGTTTTTGCCTGGAGAATCCCAGGGACGGGGAGCCTGGTGGGCTGCCGTCTATGGGGTTGCACAGAGTCAGATACGACTAAAGCGACTTAGCAGCAGCAGTAGGTGTGTTTCTAATATGAAAAGAGCCCTTGGGTATTTCACTGCCAAATTATTTAGAGATAACTCTACTGCTGTTCTCTTGAGGAGCCTCAAGTTTTATGGATGCTTACCTTGAAGAGGACCCTAAGGGCTAAGCAGGAGGAAAGGAACAGTTTTGGGCCTTTTAAGACAGTTTCCTGGATAGTCTGTAGAGCTCACACGATGAAAGGGAGAAGCAGCAACACTGCACCACTAGAGCTTACACAGGGAGACTTGCCTGCCTGTGGCCTTTGTAACACTGTAGCTTTGGCAATAGGGAGCCCCTTGTTCCCAGATATGTATTTCAGTAACCTAGGACTCTGTGTAAGCATACATGAAAATGGGCTTTTCAGATACCTTGCTCAGAAATCGTTGGCTCTAGCATGGCACTCCTTCAGATTCTCTGTTGAGAAGGGAATTTGAATTGTGATTCGCTTCTCACTTCCTGCCCTTCTGGCGTGAGCCCAGCTCTGGGGCCTTTCTGCTGTCATTCACCCTGCAAGGCTGTTGCCTCAGGGGAAAGTGTCTTAAGATTCCGCCTCCACTTGCTTTCCTGTTGCTGAGTGGGAGGTACGTGGAGCAATGTCTGCCCTCTCCTTGAAGAAAATCGCTTTGTGATTTTCTCTGGCATGAGCTTGGTCATCAGCTTGGTCTGGACTTTTATCCCAGACCGATTTTTACAAAACTTTGTGAATTGAAAAAGAACTTGAAACAAAAGAGCCAAGGCCCATGGCAGTGCTTTTATGCTATATGTTGTGCCTCCAAAGTGTTGAAGGGTTTAGTGTTTTCAGAAGGTGAAATGTGAAAAGAGTGACAGTTTGCCCTTGTGTGGTCCTTGGAAGAAAGAGTCAGTCTTTAGGGAGGAGAGTTCTAGGAGAGGAAGATGACTTGAGCATAGATTTCCAGAGTGGATGTGCACCTCTGAGTAGTGTTAAATATCCTCATTTACTTAGAACAGACGTTCCTTGAGAGTATGGAATAGATCTTTTTTTTTTTTTAATGTTGTCTATAAGAAAAATCTTTTATGTTTTTTATTAAAGTATAATTGCTATACAATATTATATAAGTTACAGGTATATAATTTTGTTCACAGTTTTTAAAGGTTATATTCCATTTATAGTTATAAAATATCGGCTACATTCCCTGTGTTGTCCTTTATATCCTTGTAGCTTATTTTATACCTAATAGTTTGTGCCTCTTCATCCCTAGATTACCCTCCCCTTTCCTCCCCTTTCCTCACTGGTAACCACTAGTTTGGGCTTCCCTGGTGGCTCAGTAGTGAAGAATCCACTTGCCGATACAGGAGGCATGGGTTCAATCTGTGGGTCGGGAAGGTTCCCTGGAGAAGGAAATGACAACCCCCTCCAGTATTCTTGCTTGGGAAATCCCATGGACAGAGGTGCCTGGCAGGCTACATTCCATGGGGTGGCAAAAGAGTTGGACACGAATTAGCAACTAAACAACAAACCGGTGACTTCTCTATATCTCGCGTCTGCTTCTCTTTTGCTACATTCTCTAGTCTCTTGTCATTTTTAGATTCCACATATCGTGATAGCATATAGTATTTGTATTTGTCTGACTTTTTTCACTTAAAATAGAGGGTATGGAATGTATCTTTGGAGTTGGTCCCTGATAGTGAGTTGTGTCTAAGTCAGTAATAAAAACTAGCAATCCAGAAGACTCCCATGTTTTGATCTCCTTGGCTGCTCATTCCCCTAAGGGGGTGGTTATGAACATCGCCTTATCCGTTCATGCCACAGATTTTCTGAAGAGAGAAATAACCGTGTCATGGAAGAAACTACATGTTGCGAAGACTGTGAATAGAGGTTGAGCGTGAGATGGTTCGGTCTGGCCTCCTTTTAGAGTAGTGATTGATTAATGCTGTCTGTGTGGCTGTTTCTTCCAGAGCTGACCTGTCCTGGACGCAGCATAACTAACGAAGCTGCTGCAGGATGAGAAGATGGCAGCGCGGCTGCTCGCACCACCAGGCCCTGATAGTTTCAAGCCTTTCACCCCTGAGTCACTGGCAAACATCGAGAGGCGCATTGCCGAGAGCAAGCTCAAGAAGCCGCCCAAGGCCGATGGCAGTCATCGGGAGGACGATGAGGACAGCAAGCCCAAGCCAAACAGTGACCTGGAGGCAGGGAAGAGTTTGCCTTTCATCTATGGGGACATCCCACAAGGCTTGGTCGCGGTTCCCCTGGAGGACTTTGACCCATACTATTTGACGCAGAAAGTGAGTTGGAGGAGAAGGAGCAGCAGCGTCAGATGCCCCTTTCCTAACAGGCTTAGGGGAGAGGGGGAGAAAGAGTTGTGTCTCTTTGCCAGAGTTTGGATAAGTCGTTAAACTTTTGTTTCAGTTCCGGTTTATGGGGGTTCTTTTTTGGTTTAATTGCTACCAAGAGTCATTTGTGGGTCTTGGCACTTCTCAGTCTGTTAATAAGACTTCTGTTTTTGGCTCCATGTCAAATCAGAAAAAGATTTATTTAAAAAAAAAAGGAGGGGGTGTTACATAAATGAAATGGGGACTGTTTGATATAGTGCAAGAAAAAATGGCATAGTGAGAGATGGTACAGCCCTGTAGAATCTTGGCTGACACACACGTGCAGAATCCTATCTTTAAAAAAGTGATATTGCAGTATCGACAGAGCCTATTGTTAATGTAATAGAGATGAATTTGTACTCTAACCTAGCCTCCTTTGTGACATTAGATCGTAACCACTGGGGACAGGAATAGAATAGAGTAAACCAAACTGGGCCAGTGAGAAGACCAGGTCTTCGGCTTCGTTACACAGTTGTCTGCGTTCCGCCAGCACTGACTCTTAACATGAGATTCAGTTCTGTTATTCCTGCTGGTAGGGAGTGTGAGTGAAAGAAATACTAGTCTCCATTTGGCCAAGAGTTAGAAATTTCCCTAACATATCTGACTAAACTTTGGGTTTCTTTCTCATGATTATCTTTTGAAACTAAGCAACAAATGAAGAAGCAAAGCCCCCAGTTAATCCAAAAGCCAAGTAGTTAGCCATAAATGCTAAAGGCTGACATCAGATAGCATTTTAGAGATCCCTCATTTGACAGATGTCATTGAAAGAATTAAATCCATAGGTGTTTCCAGATGAAGGGGGAAAGGACTTTGTATAATTACATATTTACAAATATAAAGCCTAACTGCCTTTATTAACCAAACTGCCTTCTAAACTGACCTTAACTAAAATTGCCTTTCAGTCTCAGTTTGGGAAGAAATTTCTGTTTCTTTGTCTTAACAACTGGCCAGAAGTAAGACTTGAGGTGAACAGATCTCTTGATTAAGCTATAGTTGTGGAGGCATCTTAGTTCCGAGTGGCAAAAAACAGAGTGATTGTCTACACAAAATGGCCCTTCACCTGCATACTTCTCTTGCAGCTCAGAGCAGCTATCTACTGGGAACAAAGCAGAATCAGTAGCCTATAACTTCTACTGGGAAACTTAGAAAGTTTAAGGAACAAAACATCATATGATATAAAAAGTACTATATTAGAAGAAATCCTTGCTCTATCATAATTCACGTTTTTTATTTATAGTTATCTTTTTAGTATATGTGTTTTTTAAGCTGCCACAAATAGTTCATGGCAGGGGAAAGTAGTAAAGAAAAAATCTTCTCAAAACTAGTTCATGTCCTTTAGTAAGCCACTTCACCTCTCTGTGCCTAAATGTCTCATCTAGAAACTGAGAAGTTGAACAAGGCTTCTAAGGACTTTGTCAAGTGTCAAATTCTGGGGCTAAGTTTTCATAAACTGTCTTTGATTTCCTTGTTTACTCATCCCTCTTTTAAAATCTAAAATTCTGGGCCTTTGCTGAATAGGGGTGGGTGAAGAAGGAGACAGTTTAAATATCTGGGTTAGTGAATAAGGAAACATGGAATCTTAGGCTGTTTTTAGAAGAATATTTCATTGATTGTAAAGTTTTGAAATATTTTAAGATATATTTCCTTCCTCTTTCCTGCTCTGGCATCCACAGTCTTAGCAGAACTTTTTCAGAAAATACTCCTGTGGCAATAAAGTCAAAGTCCAACTCTTTGCAACCCCATGGACTGTAGACTACCAGACTCCTCTGACTGGGATTTTCTGGGCAAGAGTACTGGAATGGGTTGCCATTTCCTTCTCTAGGGGATCTTGCCGACCCAGGGATTGAACCTAGGCCTCCTGCATTGCAGGCAGACTCTTTATCCTCTGAGCCACCAGAGAAGCCTTATGGCAATAAACCGATAGGTAAGGTCCTTTGGACCCTGGCCTTTCAGGTAGCTAAAACCTCTTTGCTTTTATTTGAACTGTTTGTTTTTCCAACTCAGATACAAATTAAATTTCGTTTTCTTAAAACTAGAGAACTTAGGTTCATTGTCAGAACCTAGTTTTCCTTTGCATGCCTTTTCCCCTGGTTCCTGCCCTGTAGACAGCCTGTTTTTGTTCTCAATGCCTTAGACTTCACTGGTGCTAACTTGGAAGTGAGGACCCAAAGATAGTGGGTCTCTGGCCCTAATGGCTACCCCTTTTTGGGTAGGCCAGATGTTAATGGCACTCCAGTAGGGGACTGACTCTTCATGATAGGAAATCTGATTTTGGCCTTTGGCCTCACCACAGGGTAAATAGTTTATGGAAAGGATAACTTTAATTGTGTTTTTAAAATTCTTAAAAAAAAAAAAAAAACTGAAATACACCACCATGCAGAAAAATTCTTAAAATATAAATGCTTTTATATATATAAAATATAAATGCTTGGTTTAATGATTACTCTAAAGCAAATAAACACCTATGACAAGAGAGAGCATTAGTAGCACTTCAGAGATATTAATTTGATTTTTAAATAAGGACTTTTACAGTTGACTAAAGAAATAGGCTTGTTCAAATTCACTTGCATATCTTCACCAGCATTACTAATACTTCTTACTAAATAGGCCTTTCACTGGGCTGAATTAGCAAGGTCTCCCCTACAAGGAAGCACACTGGGAATCAACCCACAAACCAAAACATCCTGAGAGGAGAAATTACTTTAAGAGGACGTTCTTTCTGTTTGTTTCTCAAGGGCTGCCTTAAGTAATTCTTGCAAAGTAAAATCTCTTTTCTTTGCTTAATGCTACAAATGGATTTCTTAATTTTTTTCTATTCTCATTTTCTACCTCATTGATCATTTTTGGGACTCGTGGAAACTGGTTTCTCATTTCCTTATCTCTTTATTTTAGAGGATGAAAGAAAACTAATTCCCTATTAGTAAAATTCTGGTTTCATCCCATTGTAGACTTTACAGTGTCCAGGGACACAGGGCCATAGGATATGTGTATCCCATTTTCAAGGTACTGTTGTACAAGCGATACTGGTGTGAGCTGTCGTGAGTTGCTTGGGGCCCTGAACAGTGGTGTTCATTTAACTTTTCACCTGACTTCCCCAGATGGTTCTCCACAATGCAGATCATCCTTCCTTTGAATGGTCTCAGACCTCCCTGTGCTACAGCATGCTCTTCGCCTCTTGGTACTTTGGATGTCTCCAAACAAAGTGTTTCTTTCTTGTTTTTCAAGTGTTACCTGCACATTGAATTTAAAGGACATTTAAACTTTTAAATGTATTTAATATTAAAAATAGGTAATATAAGGACTTTCCTGGTGATCCAGTGGTTACGGCTCCATGCTCCCACTGCAGGGCGTGCGGGTTTGATCCTGGGCTGGGGAACTGAGATCCCATAAGCCGTGTGTTGTAGCCAAAAAATAAAAATAAAATAGGTAATATGTTTCCATGAATAAAAATTCAGTGAAAGCTCTTTAGTAAAGAAGACCTCAGTAAAAAGTGCCCCCTTTATACCTGTCTCTCATCTGTGCATGTCCTGCCTCCCTGATCAGGTAAGCACTTTTAGTAGTATCTTCCAGTTTCTTTACACAGTATGGTGGTGGTGATTTAGTCACTAACTCGTGTCCAACTCTTATGACCCCATGGACTGTATGTAGCCTGCTGGACTCCTCTGTCCATGGGATTCTCCAGGCAAGAATCCTGGAATAGGTAGCCATTTCTTTCTCCAGGGGATCTTACTGACCCAGGAATTGAACCCAGGTCTCCTGCATTGCAGGCAGATTCTTTACCGACTGAGCTATGGGGGAAACTATACAGTATATGTACAAGCAAAAACAAACAACTATTTTTAGGAACTTGAACTGACCTGAATGCCTTTGTTCTTGGTTTTCTTCCTGTTATTTTTTAAAGTCAATTAAAGTCTTAATTTTGTTATTTGTTTTCCCTTCTTTCATACTATAGAATCTTAAGTTTTATCAAGGTAAGTTTTCAGTTCATTTCTCCCCTTCCACACTTTCTTTAGTGAATCAAACCGAGGGCTTTTTCTCTGTTGCTCAGAGTCTTTCTGTCTTCACTACAAACTATACTCTCCAATTCTTAATAATAACTTGTTGAATTTTAAAAAATTATTTATTTTCTGTATAGTGAGTGGTTAAATGACTCTTGATTTGTTTGTTTTATGAAATGCTATGCAAAGTTAAAAAGAATGGGGCATGTTTGCTTATAGCAATTTGTTGAATTTTAAATGGCCATGTATATTTCTAAGAGCTGTCTTAAGTTGGCAGCAAGAAAATCTATGGATTAAGTTGAAAGAAGGCCTTCAGAGTTAGCTTCTACTCTTTCTCCTGTTCCTGAAAACCAATGACTGTTACATGTATCCTTTTTGTTCAGTGGATATGCTCTCTTGAAAGAAAGTCCTATAAACAAAAATCCAAATTATAGGATTGATTATGTGCTTTTAAATAGAGTATATACGTATTGCATTAAAAAATTACATATGGTTTCCCAAAGTTCAGTTTACCTTCAAGTTTTCATGTCTTGTCTTTTCCTGCAAATTGGAGTCAACCTAAAATCATAGAAAATTAGAATATGGTGGCCTTAGACATCATCTTGGAGAAGGCAATGGCACCCCACTCCAGTACTCTTGCCTGGAAAGTCCCATGGACGGAGGAGCCTAGTAGGCTGCAGTCCATGTGGTTGCTAAGAGTCGGCATGACTGAGGACTTCACTTTCGCCTTTCACTTTCATGCACTGGTGAAGGCAGTGGCACCCCACTCCAGTGTTCTTGCCTGGAGAATCCCAGGGACAGAGGAGCCTAGTGGGCTGCCGTCTATGGGGTCGCACAGAGTCGGACACAACTGAAGCGTCTTAGCAGCAGCAGCAGCAGACATCATCTATTTCAGCCTTCTCATTTTATAAGTTTAATAATGTAAAATAACTTTGTCAAAAGCCAGTGCCTCCTGTCAGTTTGTTACAACATGTTTCTAGTTTTCCACTTTTCCAATTTTTCATTAACTGACCTTCTGTTTCAGTTGGTTCAGTTCTTCTGAAACTAGACGTGCAAATATGGAGACGGGCCAGCTTTTTCATTCACATCCCTGATAATTCCTGTGGTGTAATAACCCTTCTTAGCATGGGTCCTAAGAAATGCCATGCTTCTCAGGGAAAGGAACGTCTTTGTGTTAGGTCCATTATTTTACCTTCTCAAGTGAAGGAACTCTAAGTAGCCTGGTAGCCCTGGACAATTTGTTCAAGAGACTTGGGCTCAGTATCAGTATTGCTACCACTGTACAGCTATACCTGTAATTTGGAGGGAATTTATTTAACCAGAGCTTCCCTGGTACCTCAGACCATAAAGAATCTGCCTGCAATGCAGGAGACTCAGGTTCAATCCCTGGGTCAGGAAGATCCCCTGGAGGAGGGAATGGCTACCCACTCCTGTATTCTTGCCTGGAGAACTCTCTGGACAGAGAAGCTTAGCAGGCTACAGTCCGTAGAGTCAGACAAGACTGAGTGACTAACACGACGCTTTTACTTAACCTACGTCTTCATACTTTTTTACTTTTAAAGGAAAATTATCTTTCCTTTCAATTATCAATCCCCGAGCTTACCAGCAGAATGGTCAGTGAAAAGAGTACCTACTGAGAATATAAAAACCTTCATTTTAGTTCTGCCTTTGCCCCTTGTCTGCCCTTGGCCAAATCACTTAAATTCTCTGGGCTTCAATTTCCGTGTCTGTAATATCTGCAAGGTAAGAGTTGGGCTTATATCTAGTTGTATTTTACATGTATGCCTATCAGATATGCTTAGCTGGAGCAAGCTATTCTGTTTCCCTAGTGTCCTCCCTGCCTTCTGGTCTTCATTCCCTCTGTTGTAATATCTCTGTCCTTTAACTTCACCTTGTGACACTCTTCTGATCATCCAGGCCTAGTCCTGAAGCCTCTTCTTCCTTATAGCCTAACTTGATTCTTGACATTGGAACTGATTTCTCCTCCTGAATTTCTTTAACACATTAAGATCTCAGTCCTACCTTTGATAAGAAGTGGTTTTTAGGTTTAACCTCCAATACTTTGGGCACCTGATGCAAAGAGCCAACTTACTGAAAAAGACCCTGATGCTGGGGAAGATTGAGGGCAGGAGGTGAAGGGGACAACAGAGGATGAGATGGTTGGATGGTATCACTGACTCAGTGGACATGAGTTTGCACAAACTCTGGGAGATAGTGAAGGACAGGGAAGCCTGGTGTGCTGTACTCCATGGAGTCCCAAAGAGTCAGACATGCTGCTGCTGCTGCTGCTGCTGCTGCTGCTGCTGAGTCACTTCAGTCATTATCTGACTCTGTGCGACCCCATAGATGGCAGCCCACCAGGCTCCCCCGTCCCTAGGCGACTGAACAATAACAGGTTAGGTGTGGCAGGGCCCCCGTTCCCAGCAACGTTGATAATTTTCTCCTTAACTCACTATTATTAGCGCCATCAGCTCCCTCAAATGGACAACTGTTAAGGCTCTCACACACACAGACCCATAAGCTCCTGGCAGAAAATCCTTGCTGAATCTAGTTTCACACACTTTCAACAGGTGTACAGAGCAGAGACAGTTAAAGGAAAGTATGTTCATTAGGTGTGATTTGAAATATTGCTAATATGGTATTACATTGCCTGTTTTTGCATAATAAGCCTAGATGCTGCTTTCCTTTTTAAATAAAAATTAGATGTTTTAAAACTTTGTTTTAAAAAACTGTTTTGCAACCATATAAAAAAACAAAATGTTTCCATTATTTAATTCACCAAATCAAATTGAGGCAAATGCTTGTGAGCCAGTGGCTGGAAAGCCATTATAAGGGTGATAAGTTAATGACATTCACATACAGGGTTCTTTTCTGTTCCATGAGTATGACTATCAAGATGGAAAGGAACTTAAGCATTCTTAAATCACATTCCTCTTTTATAGCTTTAGTAAAAGACCAAAAGTTGGGAAACCTTATTTCTAAGCCCATTTCCACCTGATTCTGGAGAATCTCCAGCATGTCACTCAACCATTCAGTGTCTCAGTCTCCCTAAGCTGGAAAATTAAAATTATGCTAATAACTAAGCTCCCAGGTATCCTACAGTGCTGTGGTGAAGAATATTTCTTGCCTGCCCAATACGAAACAAAGCAGCCTATTGTACCAGCCCTGCTTCATTTTTCTCCATTATACCCCCAGCATATGATATATTTGTTTTTTTGTTTGTTCATCCTCTTGTAAGCTCATTAGCCAGAGCAGTGTGTTCATACCCTGTAATAAGTGTTCAAGCCATATCTGTTAAATGAATGAGTTAGTCTTATGAGATAATGCATATGAAAACGCAATGTACTTTTCTAAATGCATTGACCATGAAAGGGTACATCATGGGGTTTTTTTTCCCCCAAATGAAAAGTTTTCCCATCTGCCAAACTGAATGGAACTCTCTGGGGGAAAAGACTGATTATCAGTGTATCTTTTCCTTTCCTGAAGAATTAGTTTCCTTTAGGGGCTGAACAAGTAGATCAGGAAATAGGTTTCCTGATATTGTAGAGATTTTGGAGGGCTGAACTACTGTTAAGTGCCACCAGTCTGACCTCTCCTCTTGCAGAGCCTTAGAATTAGGAGCGATGCCATCAAAGACCATTAGGTGATAGCCCCCACCTAGTGCTCTTCTCGATTTATTGGTCTCAAGTCTTTATTATACAAAGGATGTCGTTTCCTGAATGTTCTAAGTTGTTCTGTCGTGTCTTCTTTTATTGTTTTGCTGCTTTCTTGGCTGTGGGAGTTGTGTTACCCTCCCAATATTAACTGACTATAACGGCAGTGAGAGAAACTGACATATATATTAGTTTGGGTTGGCTCATATAAAATATGATCTGTTTATTCAATCATTACTTCTTGAGTACTTCCTCTGTTTGAGGCCTTGGGGGTATTGGGTTTGCTTGTGGGAAACAAAGATTAATACAGTCAGTTTTTTACCCTTATGTAGCTTATAACATAATAGTGTGTAGTGTGGTATCACTTTTGATAGGGGGCCTCAGAACAGGCCTTATTTACTTCATAGTAGGAGTGATGTTTGGATTAGGGTTTGAGTTTTAGAAATGAGGGATAGACTGTAACATTATAGGCAGAGAGAAGAATATGAACCAAGACTCAGAAACCAGGGCATAGGACAGTGTAAGAGAGAGCTGAGTCGTCTCATCTGATTGGAATTTGGAGAGTGGGCAGTGAGTCTGGGAAGGGAGTGCTGGAGCCAAGACAAGGAGAACTTGTAATGTTAGACTGAGAAGTCTGGTCGTCACTTGTTAAGTAATAGAGAACTGCTGGAGAGTTTTGAATGGGAGTAAGGATAGGTGATTAAAGTTGTGCCTTCAGAAGGTGAATGTGACTGTGATGTGTGGTATGGACCAGAGGGAAAGAGAACTTGGACGGAGCAGCCGGCTATGAGGTAGTGACGGTGGGAGTCTAAACAAACGATAGTGGTGGAAGTGAAAAGTGAGGGGACTCGGTGACATCAAAAGTGAGTATAAATTGATAGGACTTTGTGATTGATTGTAGAGGCTTAAGGACATTCAGTCCTTTATCTGACAATCTGATAAATTGTTGCTGAGCAATTTCTACATACCTAGGTTCTGTTCCATGCCCTTGGGAGCAAAGCAGGCAAGTTCTATATACTATGCTTGGAAGTTAGTTTTTGTTGGGGAGACAGATAATAAACTATTAAAGAAATAAAAATATTGCAGGTAGTGATAGGTACATTAATAAAGTTAATAGAGTCCAGATACTTTAAAGATTGTGGTCCTCTTACCTTCATACAGAGACCTAAACTTGGAGAATCCAGAAGAATCAAGGGCTACAATGCTGTCTTAAATAGACTTTTAGCAAGTACTAAATTATAATCTTTGAAAGGACCCATACCATCTGAGCCACCAGGGAAGTCAAATTATAATCTTTGAAAGGACCCATACTGCAGATATTCTGAGTTGTGTAAAAGCCAGTATTGTCACTCCGTTGAGTTTGCCAATCTCAGATTTTTACATAGGTAGGAGTTCAGTTGGTTTCAGCATTCATGTGAGCTATAGGGGCACATATAGATAAATCTAGCATTTTCCCCAGAAAAGAACCTCAGGTCTTCTCTGGACCTTGTACAAGCTCTGAGTTGCAGCTCCAAAGTTCTGAGCCACATTGTGGTGTAACAACTTTCACCTGAATTCTTGGATGTGTATTATTTTTATTAGCAAATCACCTGAACCATAAAATCCCACTGACTCGTAATTTTAGGAATTGGACTCTGATAGTTTCTACAGAGTATAGGTCATGAAATAATTTTATTCTATTAAGAATTAACCTGTTGAATGGGGGATTTAATAATGACCATTTAAATGTTGAAGGATGTCTCAAGGCTGCAATTATATTGATCATCTTCTCTATAATGTGTTAGATCTATAATTTACCAGATTTTAAATCCCTTCTAAGTCGAGAGTAAGACTGTGATATCATTATACAGAGGGGTGCTTCTCTTACTGATTGATTCCAAATTCACATGAGCTGTAAGTTCCTTACGTATAACTCTGTTTGACAGAATTCAAGATTAAGATTTCCCCATGAAATGAAATTTCTGTCAACTCTGATTCTAGCAACATGTTTGGTACCTGCCCTGAAGAAGCAGTCATATTCCAGACACTGAGTCTACAGACATTGGCCTGTGGAGTTAAGTTTGAATAAGAGAGTCCCCCAATTTCAGAGGGTAAGGTGCCCACCCCATCTACTTGTCAAGGTCAGTCCTTCTCGTGCCTGTGACCCTGCCTGTCAACCTTCTCTGGCACTCGAGTCTCTGAGTTATCCCCTCTCTTTTCTGTACTTTCACTCTTTCCCTCTCAGAGTGGTTCTTCCCCTCAGCCTATGAACATACTCAAAGCCTTCCCATCTTCATCAGCCCACGCTTGACCCCATGCCCCTAGGAGGCGCAATCTGTCTTTCCATGCCACTTAAGCTTTTAAAGAGTCGCCTTTTACTTGCCCTCACCACCCACACATCTCCACCCACTCCTCCATCCTTGCAGCCTGACTCTCATTCTCCCCTCCCGACCTCATTCTCAGGATAAGATCCTCCATGATCTCAAGTTGCCAAATCGAATGGATACTTTTTCAGTTCTTATCTCACTGAGCCTCTTTGCTGTATCTGGCACTATTTATGACTCCCTGATTCTTGCAGCTCTTTGCTTCCTTGGCCTAATTCACCTCACATTTCGGACTATTCTTTCTCTTCTTTCTCCTTCATTTCTTCCACCTTTCCCTTAAGTGCTGACATTCCCATGGGTTCAGTCCTTGGCCCATGTTCCTCTTACTTGGCACACTCTTCCTGACTGATCTCATCCATTCTCTCACTACTCTTGAGTCTATATCTCCAGCCTAGAACACTCCTTAAATATTCAGTGTCTTGCCAGGCATCTCTATCTGGACTTCCCGTAGGCAACTCAGTGTATTCAAAATTGAACTAATTTTCTTCCCTCAAACCTACCTATCTTGTTTCATCTGCTGTTTTAGTTGATGATAACACCGAAATTCTAGGTATTATTAATGCCTCTCCAATTTTCTGTATTCCTGAGGGTCACCAATATTAGGGAACTGTCAGTAGGGTGTTGCACATTTTTACAAGTGAGAAAAAATTTTGGCTCAGAAACATTAATTTACTGCTGCAATTCCCTCACCTAATGTGTGGAATCACCCAGGTTTCAGTTCCTGGGATCTGTGAATTTAGTACTTGTCTTTCTACCATGCCATACTGTCTCTAGAGAGTGTATTGAGAGTTTTGTTTTCTACTGTCATTTTTAGATAATTTCTGTCATTTTGCACTGCCTCAGTATGAGGCCCTGCCTATGAGGCCTTACACTGCCTCAATCTAAGATATAGAAAACATAAGAAAACTTTTCAAACTTAAATTAATGAATTTTTATGAGTGGATGAGCCACAGTGTGGAAAAAGTCAATTAGATGCCTTGCATAAAGTTGGATACAGTAATAAGCTAGTTGATTTTAGCTACATCATTTCCTCATGACTAAGAGGTTCATTCCATGTATGGATGTGAGAGTTGGACTGTGAAGAAGGCTGAGTGCCAAAGAGTTGATGCTTTTGAACTGTGGTGTTGGAGAAGACTCTTGAGAGTCCCTTGGACTGCAAGGAGATCCAGCCAGTCTATTCTGAAGGATATTGGCCTTGGGATTTCTTTGGAGGGAACGATGCTGAAGTTGAAACTCCAGTACTTTGGCCACCTCATGCGAAGAGTTGACTCATTGGAAAAGACTCTGATGCTGGGAGGGATTGGGGGCAGGAGGAGAAGGGGACAACAGAGGACGAGATGGCTGGATGGCATCACTGACTCCATGGACGTGAGTCTAAGTGAACTCCGGGAGTTGGTGATGGACAGAGAGGCCTGGTGATGGACAGGGAGACTGCGATTCATGGGGTCTCAGAGTTGGACACGACTGAGCGACTGAACTGAACTAAACTGAAGAGGCTCATTCATTCAGTCAGCAAATATGTATGAACTGTCTACCTTGTCCCAGACAGATATTGTATGACATCTTCTGCTTGCTAAGCCAAGAAAGTCACAGTTGTTGTTGTTCAGTTGCTCAGTCATGTCCGACTCTTTGTGACCTCATGGAATGCAGTATGCCAGGATTCCCTGTCCTTCACCATTTCCTGGAGCTTGCTCAAACTCATGTCTGTTGAGTCAGTGATGCCCTCCAACCATCTTGTCCTCTGTCTTCCCCTTCTTCTCCCGCCTTCAATCTTTCCCAGCATCAGTCTTTTCTAACGAGTTGGCTCTTCACATCAGGTGGCCAAAATATTGGAGCTTCAGCTTTAGCATCAGTCCTTCTAATGTGTATTCAGGATTGATTTCCTTTAGGATTGACTGGTTTGATCTCCTTGGAGTCCAAGGGACTCTCAAGAGTCTTCTCCGACACCATAGCTAAAAAGCATTAATTCTTTGGCATTCAGCCTTCTTTATGGTCCAGCTGTCACATGCATACATGACTAGTGGAAAAACCATAGCTTTGACTAAACAGACCTTTGTCAGCTAAGTAATGTTTCTGCTTTTTAATATGCTGTCTAGGTTTGTTATAGCTTTTCTTCCAAGGAGCGGGTGTCTTAATTTTGTGGCTGCAGCCATCATCTGCAGTGATTTTGGAGCCCAAGAAAATAAAGTCTCTCACTGTTTCCATTGTTTCCCCATCTATTTGCCATAAAGTGATGCAACTGGATGCCATGATCTTTGTTTTTTTGAATGTTGAGTTTTAAGCCAGCTTTTTCACTCTCCTCTTTCACCTTCATCAAGAGGCATTTTATGTTCTTTGCTTTCTGCCGTAAGGGTGCTATCATCTGCATATCTGAGGTTGTTGATATTTCTCCCAGCAATCTTGATTCCAGTTTGTGATTCAGCCTGGCATTTCACATGATGTAATCTGCATAGAAGTTAAATAAGCAGGGTGACAATCTATAGCCTTGATGTACTCCTTTCCCAGTTTGGAACCAGTCTGTCGTTTCATGTTTGGTTCTAACTGTTGCTTCTTGACCTGGATACAGATTTCTCAGGAGGCAGGTAAGGTGGTCTGGTATTCCCATCTCTTTAAGAATTTTCCAGTTTGTTGTGATCCACACAGTCAAAGGCTTTAGTGCATTCAATGAAACAGAAGTAGATGTTTTTCTGGAATTCCCTTGCTTTTTCTGTGATCCAGTGGATGTTGGCAATTTGGTCTCTGGTTCCTCTGCCTTTTTTAAGTCCAGCTTGAACATCTGGAAGTTCTCGGTTCACGTATTGTTGAAGCCTGGCTTGGAGAGTTTTGAGCTGGCATGTGAGATGAGTGTAGTTGTGCATAGTTTGAACATTCTTTGGCATTGCCTTTCTTTGGGATTGGAATGAAAACTGACCTTTTCCAGTCCTGTGACTACTGCTGAGTTTTCCATATTTGCTGGCATACTGAGTGCAGCACTTTAACAGCCTGTAAGGATCTCAGTGTCCAGTGAGGGAGATCAGTGTGTAAACAGAATGACAATACTATATTAAGTGCTAGAACAGAAGTAAGTACAAAGTGTAGTGGGAACACACCAGCAGGAAGGGTAATTCTGTGNCTGTGACTACTGCTGAGTTTTCCATATTTGCTGGCATACTGAGTGCAGCACTTTAACAGCCTGTAAGGATCTCAGTGTCCAGTGAGGGAGATCAGTGTGTAAACAGAATGACAATACTATATTAAGTGCTAGAACAGAAGTAAGTACAAAGTGTAGTGGGAACACACCAGCAGGAAGGGTAATTCTGTGTGAGAAAGTTGAATGTTGAAAAGGTAATATTTGAACTGTGCCTTGAAGTATTAAAGTATGTTTAATAAACATTTCACTCATTGGAGAAGAGAAGAAAGAGTAGTTTGGGTCTAAAGAACAGTGCATGAAAAGACAAAGAGACGTGAACAACATTAAAGTGTTTAGAACCATGAGTTAACCATGACTGGAGCATGGCGTATGGTCTGGTGAGACAGGAGATAAAGGAGAGAGGCAGGTTGGACCCCACTGTGTACCTACTCAAGCAGTTTTTATTTTCTCCTGTTTCTGGAGTTCTCAGTGTGAGATAACCTCTGGGGCCCCTTTTGAACCAGCGTGGTGTCCTGTGACTTTGGCCCTAGTGACTGTAGACTCTTGGTCTAGCTTATGCACAAGGGTCCTACTGGCTTGTGCCACGTGTGTGAATGCTAAATATGTTGAATATTAGCCCTGAGAGTCTCCTCCTGCCACCCTGCCAAGGAACAGAGGGAGCAGCAATGGTCTGTATGACAGCAGTAGCATCATCATAATTCCATTTGTTTGGAGTCCTTATTCTGGGCCAAGCACTGTAGTCAGGACTTTTTGTGAATTTTCATTTAACCCTGATAATCTGATAAAATAGGTTACTGTCGGTCATTGTCTGTATTTCATCCATAAGAAAATGGAGCTTTGGCAACCTGAGTTAGTTGCCTAAAAGCATAACAACTAATAAGTAACAGAGCTGGATCTTGAATCCAGGTGGCCTCAAAGCCTCCTAACCATTCTACTCTGCTGCTTTCTAAGAGAGAGGAGAGTGAGAAGAAATTCTAGGGTACAAGCACAGTGCAATGAAGAGAGGCATTAGTATGCTCTACATACTAAACCCACCTTCCTCTTTACCTTAGAGCAGCTGCAGGCTGGGGGCCCCAAGAGCGCAAGGGAGAAGGATATCAACCGCAAATCTGACTGAAGGATGGTGAGGAATGGGGGCCAGGTGGGAGGTTCCCAGCCGCCCTGCCTCGGGGAGCAGGAACATGCTGGCTCAGTGCTGAAGCAGCTGCTGTTCTGCCAGTGTGTCTTCCTGTGATCAGGATGTAGGCAGGAATCCGTGTCACCTGCTCCAGATGTGGGCTGGAGGACATAGGGGTCACAAGGTCAAAGCAAATGAGAAAGTATATGCAGAAGCACTGGGAACCAGCAAAGCCACAGAGAGGTGGGATGCCAGCATCGTCTTCATCGAGCCTAACTTGGGAAAATACCACACACAGCTGCTGTGATGTCTCTGGCATATGCAGGGGTCTTTCTTTTTTGTCAGAGTTAAAAAGTATTTAGTAAAAAATGATTTCTTCATTGGTCTGAGGGTTGGATCAGATGACTCAGCTTGAGCAGAGCACTCTGTGTTTGATTTCTTCTCTCTTTTCTTTTAATTTTTAAAAAATTTATTTTTGGCTATGCTGGGTCTTCGCTGCTACATGCAGGCCTTCTCAAGTTGCGGTGCCAGGGCTTCTCATTGCAGTGGCTCCTCTTGTTTCAGAGCATGGCTTCTAGACGTATGAGCTCAGTAGTTGTGGCTCACAGGCTTAGCTGCTTTGCAGCGTGTGGGATCTTCCCAGGCCAGGGGTAGAACTGGTGTCTCCTGCGTTGGCAGGTGGGTTCTTAACCACTGGTCCACCAGGAAATCCTGGTGCTTGGTTTCTTGTCTATAAAGTAAGGAGTTAGAGTTGATAAGTAGTTTTGAAGTTTTTAAAAAATTGCAGTATGACATGATAATTAAGAGAATAGACTTTGGCGTTAGATTGCCTTGGTTCAGTTCTAAGTTTTACCACTAAATTCCAAATAGGAAAAGGAGTACGTCAAGGCTGTATATTGTCACCCTGCTTATTTAACTTATATGCAGNCATTTTTTGATTGGATCGTTTGGTTTTCTGGAATTGAGCTGCATACGTTGCTTGTATATTTTTGAGATTAGTTGTTTGTCATTTGCTTCATTTGCTATTATTTTCTCCCATTCCTAAACCTCCTTTTTATTTTTATAGTGATTCTTCATGAAAAGTGGATACCTTAAAGGCATATCACCTATAATTCAGTAATATTTACAACTGTGATAAAATTCATTTAATAAGACTATACCCCCTCCAACTCAATGTAATAACTCTGGTTACCCTGTGAACTGTTAATTCTGCTAGATTTTAAAAGGGAAAATATCGGTGGGTTTTCTAATTTAAAAAATGGGTAAATTTATTCAATTTTATTTTGCCTATCACTCATTAAAAAAGAAGAAAAAATTCCTTTGAAAAACTCCCTTTTAGTAAATGATCAGGTCACTAACACAGCTCTAATAACTAGGTTATACAGATTCAGTGACTTTTTCCCTGCATTCTTCTATTGAAGATTCTCCAACCCTCGCTAGTGCTGGGGACGAAGGTGGGCCTTCAGTGATGAAACGAGAAATCTGCAGTACAAAGAGCTGTGGCCACATCAGCAGACAGAGAGGCTGCCCTTACCCTCAAAGAGGAGAGAAAGCAAAGAAGCAAAAGAGAGACAATGATTCCGCAAGCAAATCCCTGACTTCGTTTTAAGAGGCCGAAAAGCACACCTGGAACATCTGCCCCTCGGACTGAATACAGCCAGTGAATCCAAAGTGTCCTTTCCTTTCTGTCACTTCAGATGGGCTGTCTCTCCCTAGCTAGTGCTCAATTTTCTATGTCTTTGCCTTGACAGCAAATATCATGTCAGGGGAGAAAAACAAAGCCAGAGACGCACCACGTTTTCCTAGAAAAATGGTAACTATACTGTGCTTTTGCCGCCATGTTTAAACTTCATTGATATTCACTGAAAAGTAATGTGTGTTAGGGATTTCAGAAAATGGTGGACTTCATGGATGAGAATGTTACCAGAGATCTGGGATGCCCACTTAATCTGTCCTGTTTAGTTCAAGACAGCTCTTGGGTCTCCTTTAACAGGCACCCTCCGAGATGCTCGGACCCTGAGCAATGCAATCCCATGCTTGATTTCTTCCAGCCCTGTCTAACTGTGTCTCACGTGTCAGTTCTTCCCACCCAGTAAGGTCTATATGGGCTTCCCAGATGGCTCAAGTGGTGAAGAATCTGCCTTCCAACGCAAAAGATGCAGCTTTGACCCCTGGGTCGGGAAGATCCCCTGGAGNCAATCCCATGCTTGATTTCTTCCAGCCCTGTCTAACTGTGTCTCACGTGTCAGTTCTTCCCACCCAGTAAGGTCTATATGGGCTTCCCAGATGGCTCAAGTGGTGAAGAATCTGCCTTCCAACGCAGAAGATGCAGCTTTGACCCCTGGGTCGGGAAGATCCCCTGGAGGAGGAAATGGCAACTCACTCCAGTATTCTTGCCTGGAAAATCAGATGGATGGAGGAGCCTGGTGGGCCATAGTTCATGGGGTCTCAAAGAGTTAGACACAGCTGAGTGACTGAGCACAGCACATATGCACCCAAGGTCTATAGGACATTTAAAATGACAGACCAGCTACTGGTCCAGGTGGAAGGCAGTTAAGTTGCAGCAGCAGTTAAGAGCAGGGGCTTTAGAGAGTGGTGGGCACAATGAGATAGGAAGAGAAAGCTAGGGATCTGTAAGGGAGCCACAGATGTGCCACCAACCTCACATGTGATTTTAGAGCTTTTTCTGCATTTGAGGGCTGGAATCATGTGTTTCAATTTTCTCAGTGCTTACAAACGTCTTAAGCAAGCCAGAGGAGCTTGACTTGCTAACTTGACTTGATGGTTAAGGTCACTTTTATTTAGACTGGTTAAATTACACAACTAGGGGAATGAAGGACGGCAGATGACTTGTGGGCAGCATATTCACTGTGGAACCTTCCGTCTGACCTGGAGTTTACTGTATGGTACTGCAGCCTTACAGACCCCAGTGAAGATCTTCAATCAAGCCAAAAAGAGACTGTTCTTTGGGAGATTGTGACTTTATAGTGAACACCAATGTTAAAATAGATGAACGTTCGTGGAAATGCATTAAGTTTTATAAGTGAAAGATAACAAAACAATAATCCATGTGTTAATTATGCTTACTGATTCATTTTAATTCAAGCTGCTTCTTTATGCATTTTAATTTAGCAAAATTTTGAATTCAACAAGCATTTGTTGAATAGCTGCTATAAGCACAGCCTTCTGCTAAGGTGCTGTGGAATAAGTAAATAATAAGAGGTTCCACAGTATTCCAGCATCACAGGGACTAGTGGGGGAACTGATAAGCTACTAGGTGTATAAGAATTAAATGAAATAAACACAATTCCATATAATAAGCTTATTTTACAAATATAAGCTTATTAATAATAAATGACTTAATAAATATTAGTCATATTGTTGTGATTTTCATTATAAAATATATATTGAGCCCAGAGGCATGGAGACATGTGGCCTAACACATACATATAAAAACACATTCTAGATAGTTTGTTTTTTGAAGGGATGATTTAAAAATTTCAGTGTTATGATACTGGCTTAAACAATAATGTAAAATACACATAATCCACCATATCACCACTTTATGATGAGAGTTTCTAAGACTGACAGAATCTGAAGTATTGTCCTAAAATGTCAGTTATGTTCAAGAGGGAAGGGATATACTTAAAGCTGATTCACGTTGTTGTACAGCAGAAACCAACACAACATTGTAAAGCAATTACCCTCCAGTTAGAAATTTTAAAAAAATGTTAGTTATGGAACAAAGAATACATTACAACTAATAGACTGTATGTTTATATCAGACTTATATAGTATCTATACACTAGGGGCTTGTAGCCAATAAGATCATTGAGGTGGTAACTTAGGGAGTGTGGCCTGTGACATCATCAGGGTTGTGAACAGACAGAATAATCAGCAATCACAGAAACATCGCTAACTGCTCTCAGTGATACACTGTGAAGGTCTGGAGCTCGTGGTTTGCCTCTGTATGAAAATAATCTTAAATTCATATGCAATCATGGTGGCACATGAGGGAAAGGAGAAAGGCAGTTAAAGTTACTAAACAACTATTATGTACTAAAAATTACTAAAAATTGTAAAATATATTGTTTTCGGTTGACGTCCACAGATGCCTTGTAAAGTACATCATAGTATTCCCATTTTGGAAAAATTAAAAAACTTGTCTAAGCTACAAATTTGTAAGCTAGTATCTGCATTTCAAAATATTTTCAGCTCACTATTTCATGATATTTCTCGAGCTAAAGAGAATGTTATTTAAAATATTTGCAGAGGAGAACAGCAACACAGAACTGATCTATTCTGAAGGATGAAGAAAGGAGGACTTCCTGGATCCACCTAAAGTATTTTTTAAAATTTCAGTTTATATTTGAATTCATGCCTTTAAATCATTTTGTCAGTAGGATTTTCGCAGGCCTTTTTTTAAAATCCCCATTCTGAGAAGGCAGACTTGCTTCCAAGAGCAGTAACCTTTTGGAACTTGCACCTTCAGTTGCTCCTTAGTGTTTGCGTTGATTGTCTGTTTGTCCTATTGGTTTAATTTTGTGAAAAAGGTGTAAGGTGACTCTATAGCCAGAATATCATCTTTGAATCTGTTTTCAATAGATGGATTATAAATTCTAAGACCTTACTCAGTGTTTTTTTAAAAATACTATACATATGTGTGTTTGTGTGTGTGCACATATACTGGTGATGTACAAGACATAAAACGCACCTCATCAGTTGACCTTAATGCTTATTCAGGCTTCCTCATTGATGTTCTCAGGAGCACCAGCCCAGTGCATATGTTTTAAGAGATATCCATTAGATATGCAGTGAACTGCAGTGACTTTAAATATCTTCATTTATTAATGTGAGTTCTGTTTATGTTAAACATTTATTAGAAATTTGGTGAGATGAATTTGAGACTTGTTCCTGGCTCTAGTAGAGTTTATGTCTGATGAGCTCTCATTGAGCACATTTCTACAAGCTGGAGAATGCACTTTCAGATACACAACCACAATAACAAAACAACAACAAACACAGTATCAAAACAGCAGGAGGAGGGCATCCAGCTGGTATTCGAGGAACCAAGATCCTAGAGAAAAGCAAAACCAACTGAGTGGGAAGCCCTATATTCACTGCTGTTTATTTCTTTTATTTTTTATTCAGGGAATTTTCCAAAGCAAAGTGAGATGCCAGAGGGCAAACAGAAAGTTGTAGCCCGGGACTTGCCGCCATCTGACTAGGTTGGCGAGACAAAAAAATAGAGTTCAAATCTACCAAAGCACCCAGGACTTGAGGGGCCAAGACTCCCGAGAAAAAGGGAATGGTAAAGGCGTTTGCCACAGCCGAAGCTGCTCGCGTGTTGGCTGAAAGGCTAAGAAACTAAGCAGAAAGCAGCTTCTCAGATGCTCACAAACCAAGCAGAGAATCTAGCAGTTTCATAGTACCAGGGAATGAAAAAATGGTATCCCAAGACTGCCAAGGAGGAGTTCCAGGAAACATGATCAGCTTTCAGCTGAGTCACTTTGGTACCCTGAACAAACTTTGAGCTTGCCCCAGGAGAGGGTGAAGACCATAAGTGGATTAACCATCTCAATGCCTGAAACCCACAGTGCCTGGACCAAAGAGGTGATTGGCCTATATTCCACTTGGCTTCCAAAAGAAAAATTAAACCCTCTTTGGAGAAGGAAATTGAATTTTGTATACAGGAGTTGCATATGACTGCCACCTATGAGAGTTTACCTGCCAAAACTTTCGTTTGGCCCACGCAATATTTGCTTTTCTCATCTGCATGCTTTGGGGAGGACGCTGTATGTTTGATTCTATAGTCCCCATCAATCCTTGGAGTCTCACAATAAACCTGTCTGCCCACATAAGTTACTTACTTGAAACCTGAAGCAGACAAGTGATGACAACAGACCTATGTTGAAAGCCAAGCACTGTGAGTGTAATCACGAAGGACTGCAGCAGGGGAATGCCCACAAGGGGACGAGACCTTTCGTGGGGTGAACCACTGGCTAAAGAGGGGATTTCAAGACTGAGCTGTGACAGACACAGAGAACAGACTTGCGGGAGTGGGAGGCGAGGGAGGAATCGAGAAGGGGTGAGGATTAGCAGACACAAGCTAGCATATATACAAGGGATAAACTACAACAGCCTAGCGCAGAGAGCTACATTCAACATCCTGTGATAAACCACGATGGAAAAGAAGATTTAAAAAGAATACAACTGAACCCCTTTGCTGTACAGCAGAAATGAACACAATGCTGCAAATCAACTAAGCTTCAATTAACAAAAAAAGACTGCGCCTACAAAACTTCCCCTCTGGCCTCTCATTGATTTCGTACAGCTTCTGAGACAAACATTTCTTTTTGTCCATGTATTCACTTACAGGACTTTGTAAAACATCATGTAGTCTACAAATTTTACATATATATACATTTATATAATACTTAGGACAAAACTGAGGGTGAGAATCAGCATCTCCCTTTGGAAAGTATTAGCTAACTAAAGCTCAGAGATGCCAAGTCATTTGGCAGGCACTTAATTGTATTCTCTTTCTACTACACCTAACAGCTTAATAAGAAATATGCACATATTTATAAAAAATGCATTCTCCCCGACCCGATATCTGAGTAATATGTGAGATAAAAACAGAATTTTAGACCCTGGAAAAATAATAAATTAACACCAAGGCAAAGAGTCTGAATGATTGGGGAAAAGCTGACTCAAATGTTCATTGTTTGCTCTGTTCTCCCCAAACTCTTAACAAGGGGTGGTATGTATCTTGCTTACTTTAATTCTTGTTGGTTTGATATTTCAGAATCAGAGCATGCTAGGTCTTTTTGCAGGTACAGTAAAGGCCCACAAAGCCCAAGAAGCCACAGTTAAAAATGCAAAAAATGTGGTCATAGAGGGCACAGGAAAAACTTGGAAATGAAAAGGCCACCAAGTAAAAAACTCAGATAGGACTGGGACAGGAGAAATGGGGGTACATGCTTTCCTAGGATGGAACCAGGTATCAAAAGGTAAGTTTATTCAAGCCCATCATGTCTAAACCTGTATTTATAGAAGACAGTCACCAGCAGATCAGATCCGGACACTTTTTATTTAGAGAACCTAGGAGAAGGCACACTGGCACCCCACTCCAGTACTCTTGCCTGGAAAATCCCATGGATGGAGGAGCCTGGTGGGCTGCAGTCCATGGGGTCGCTAAGAGTCAGACACGACTGAGCAACTCCACTTTCACTTTTCACTTTCATGCATTGGAGAAGGAAATGGCAACCCACTCCAGTGTTCTTGCCTGGAGAATCCCAGGGACGGGGGAGCCTGGTGGGCTGCCGTCTATGGGGGTCGCACAGTGTCGGACACGACTGAGGCGACTTAGCAGCAGCACAAAGAAAAGTGAAAATCCTGCAGTCTGTCTGAAGGGCCCTGCCTGGCCGATCAACAAGCTAACGAAAAGGTAATGCTGTTGTTCACTGTCAAATGGAGTAAGAAGTTTATTGCATGAAAGCTCAAGGATATTAATATTTCCCCAGCCCAGATGCTACTGAACATTGAACCGAGTGGCACGACCCAGTCAGGACAATTTAAACGTATCTCCTTGTCTTAGCTTCTGTATATTTATTTGTAAAGTTACAGAAATGTTCTGGGATGTTCTGAAGAGCACACGAGGCATTCATTAGTTTCTGAATTTCACTCTCCAAAACAAGTGCAGTTACTTTTTTTCCACTGAACTTGACATGGTTCTGGGACAAATCAATGATACAGTCCCAACTTCCCCTGGCTTCTACATGTTTATTCCAGGGCTTTCTGGGAGGACTGCTTTTCCACTCTTCATGAATAGTTCATGCGCTGGTCTCCAATGGAAACAAAGTGACATTTCTTATTACTGCTGGCTGTTGGAAAGCAATCGCAAAGGGAGTGCCTTGAAACAATTAGTCCTCTGTAACTGATTATTTAACAATGTGTATTTCCCAAGAGCTGTTTATCCGCAAAAGGAAGCAGCCAAGACTAAATATGTGCTGGATCTAAGCAGACACCTGCGCTGAAGCTCTCTGGATGCTAAACGGGAATTGTGAGAAGAAAATTAACAGAGGATTATTAATGTTCTTCTCTATTCCATTTGCAAAGAACTGTGTACCTTTTTGTGTGAAAGGACATATTCCATTTCTTGTGATACCTCAAGGACTACTTTTATTGGGAAAATCTCTTCATGAAAGATGGCTTTAGTTTTAAAGCTGAACTTCAATATAAAACAACAAGTGATAGATAGAAAGCAAGGAAGGAAGGGGCTTCCCTGGTGGCTCAGACAGTAAAGAGTCTGCCTGCAATGCAGGAGACCTGAGTTCAATTCCTTGGTCGGGAAGATCCCCTGGAGAAGGGAATGGCAACCCACTCCAGCATTCTTGCCTAGAGAATCCCATGGACAGAGGAGCCAGGCAGGCTGCAGTCCATGGGGTTTCAATGAGTCAGACACAACTGAGCAATTAATACAGAGACACACAAGAAAAGAATAGAGGAAAGAAGGCAGAAAAAGAGGGAAGGAATGAAGGAGGGAGGGAAAGAAAAGGGGGAAAATGAAAGAAACGCTATTTTTTAGTAGAAGGAAAATGTTTTATGTGTTCAAGGCATTCGAGTGGCCACCAAACAACAATTATCTTTTCTAAAATGTATGAGAAACGGTTCCCACCTCTGAGAACTAGGCACTTATTTCCCTAGCCATTTAGCTGTTTAAGATGTGGGACTAGGAACGAAAATGATTTTAACCAGCTGACCTTAAATGTGAATACAGGCTATATATTTTTAGCTACAAATTCCATGTTGTAACTGCCTTCTCTGAAATAGGGAATGACTCAAAAACTGCCAGGGAGCATCTCGAGACCAGATGCTTGCATAAACGAACAAGTTTAAGTCAGTTACAGAGAGACAGTCAAGTAAGACTCTGAAGAATGTGGTCTCATAACTTACATACTGAGAAGTGTCATATCCCCATACTATGTAAAGTTCTGCTCCCTTGCCAACTTATGCATTCCAAGAAGAATGCATTTCAGCTTTTGGAAAGGTTCTTCTCCGTATATGAATCAGCTCCCCAAACTTATTTTTCGCCATCTCCAAGAAGCTCATGCCTCTTTACTGCTGGCTACCCTCATTATCTTACTCAGGATTCCCTGATAAGAAGATTATCAGTCAGTGAAATTTTGACTGAGCGAATGGGAGAGCCCTAGAGAAGCCTGGAATATTCACTGTGTTTAAGTTTGAAGCTGAGTGGTTCACGTTAAAAATAGAAATGTATTTAGAACACAGTCTAGGTGCGATGCGCTCAGTGTTTAGAGTGTGGCATAGGTACCAACCCCTCAGAGGGTAGGACCAGCCCTGGAGCAGTGCAGGAGGCTCTCTGTCTAGCCAAGCATTAGCCTTTCAGCTGGCAGGTCCCCTGGAATACTTGCAGGGGGTTTAGACAGTAGCTGTTTCAACAGTATAATGATTGATAGGGTTCTACTAGTGATACAGCAGGGTATCAAACTTAGTAATTACTTCCTTTAAGGGTTTACACAAATGTGGATATACTTTGGACTAAGCATTTTAAGAAAGTTGTCACCTATAACTTTCAGCACAATCCTTAGAAATGATAAGCTCTACCAGAATAGCTTCCCTGATAGCTCAGCTGGTTAAGAATCTGCCTACAATGCAGGAGATCCTGGTTCCATTCCTGGGTTAGGAAGATCTGCCAGAGAAGGGATAAGCTATCCACTCCAGTATTCTTGGGCTTCCCTTGTGGCTCAACTGGTAAAGAGTCCGCTCGCAAGGTGGGAGACCTGGGTTCAATCCCTGGGTTGGGAAGATCCCTTGGAGAAGGGAAAAGCTACCCACTCCAGTATTCTGGTCTAGAGAATTCCATGGGCTGTATAGTCCAGGGGGTCGCAAAGAGTTGGACATGACTGAGCAACTGAATGCAAATCAAAACTACAGTGAAGTATCACCTCACATTGGTTTGAATGGCCATCATCAAGCAGTCCACAAACAACAAGTGCTGGAGAGGGTTTGGAGAAAGGAAAGGGAACCCTCTTGCACTGCTAGTGGGAACATAATTTGATACAGCCACTATGGAAGATGGTATGAAGATTCCTTAAAAAACTAGAAATAAAACTACCATCAGTTTAGTTCAGTTCAGTCACTCAGTCATGTCTGACTCTTTGCGACCCCATGAATTGCAGCATGCCAGGACTCCCTGTTCATCACCAACTCCCAGAGTTTACCCAAACTCATGTCCATCGAGTTGGTGATGCCATCCAANGATTTCTTTGGAAGGAATGATGGTAAAGCTGAAACTCCAGTGTTTTGGCCACCTCATGCAAAGAGTTGACTCATTGGAAAAGACTCTGATGCTGGGAGGGATTGGAGGCAGGAGGAGAAGGGGACGACAGAGGATGAGATGGCTGGATGGCATCACGGACTCAATGGACAGGGAGGCCTGGCATGCTGCAATTCATGGGGTTGCAAAGAGTTGGACACTACTGAGTGACTGAACTGAACTGAGCTGGACGGTGGTTTTGGGAAAGTTGACCTTTTTGTTGCAATTTCATTATTAGTAAAATATACCTTCCATATTGAGTGGTTGCTGTGAGACAGGTATTGTAAAAGGCATCTCAGTAGGGTTTCTTCTGCATAGTAAATGCTTAATACATGCTAAATGTTATTTCTTCAAATAGACACACAGGTGCAGTTATTAATAAGTAAGGGAAGTTAAAATATAAACATGGGATTTAAAGGCCTCTCGCTCTGTTCTCAGTATAGTGAAATAGAGCCTTGGAAGAGGAGGACTACGAATATTCATGTAGTTCAAACAGAAGTATAAGCCTAAAGGAAAAAAAAATTGCCTGTGTCCTAATGTCCTGCTTTTCAGTTCAGTGTTTCTAAGCTGGGTGCCAGGGCTCAGGTGCCCTGTAAATTCAGGCCAGTTGCACCTTTGCTGGAGCCTTTCCTAGGACACATTGGGACTCTAATTGTCATTTTACTTGAGGGAGCCACTGAGCAGATTAGCATTACGAAAGGCATCAGGGGAGTTCTCTGGTGGCCTAGTGGTTAGGATTTGGTGCTTTAACTGTGGAAGCCTTGGTTCAGTCACTGTTTGAGCAACTTAGATTCTGCGAGCCATGTGGTGCAGCCCACCCCTACCCCCCCAAAAAAAGTACAGTGTGTAATTTGGAACTTCCTGGCAGTCCAGTGGTTATAACTCCATGCTTCCACTGCAGGGGGCATGGATTCGATTCCTGGTTGGGGAGCTAGATCACATAGGCCATATGGTGTGGCCAAAAAAATTTCCAAAATATAATAAATATATAAGTAAATAAAAGACATCAGGATCCCTTGTAACGTGGTATAGTCAAGTCATCTTGACAGTGTAGGTCATTTATGTCTGAACAGATTCCTAGTCTGAGGTAGAATCTGTTTAGATTTAGTATCATGCTTTTCTTTATTAAAACAGGGAAATTTTGAAAGGACATTTGTTGCCTGCTATATTGGCTGTGTAATTACTCAGATGTGAATGCCAAATAGCTGTTGATTAGTCGACAGTTGGAGAAGGCAGTGGCACCCCACTCCAGTACTCTTGCCTAGAAAATCCCAAGGATGGAGGAGCANAACAGGGAAATTTTGAAAGGACATTTGTTGCCTGCTATATTGGCTGTGTAATTACTCAGATGTGAATGCCAAATAGCTGTTGATTAGTCGACAGTTGGAGAAGGCAGTGGCACCCCACTCCAGTACTCTTGCCTAGAAAATCCCAAGGATGGAGGAGCATGGTAGGCTACAGTCCATGGGGTCGCTAGGAGTCGGACACGACTGAGCGACTTCACTTTCACTTTTCACTTCTCATGCATTGGAGAAGGAAATGGCAACCCACTCCGGTGTTCTTGCCTGGAGAATTCCAGGGACGGCGGAGCCTGGTGGGCTGCTGTCTCTGGGGTCGCACAGAGTCGGACATGACTTACGTGACTTAGCAGCAGCAGCAACAGTTCACTACTGCTCTTATCACTGTTATAGCTGTTTTTCCAATCTGCTGTGTTTGTATTACTGGTAGAAGAGTACCTCTCTGTGAGTGCACACTCTGAAACCATTAGGCAGAGAAGATTTGCCTTTAAAAGTTACCAGAACAAAAAATTTATACTTAGGCAGGAAAGAACTAACAACTACTAAAAGTCTAATCAGCTAGTTACCTGGTTCAGAAGAGGTACATAGATCTGGGAGAATAAGGTGTGTGTGTATATATATATATATTAGGTTAGCAGGCAAGAATTTAAGGCTAGAGACATCATTTAAAGATGAGAGGATTTGGCAGCTCCAGAAGTCAAAACAGTTAGGATCTAGGGTCCAAACTCTGGCATACTGTCATAAAGCAGTGTGGATAACAGTTATAGCAGATGGAGCCAAAGGGTATTGTTTCCCACCTCTCCCTTTATAGATTAGCTCAATCCCTGGGCCCTAGGTGTGCATTAGATCCAGAAGGCCCTCAGGTGCCTGCAGGTCCCCTTGGCCCTGGTAGAAATGATGACCTCTCAGGGGAGGAAGAATCTGGTTGGGTGGAGAACTGCTCTCCTGGGCCTTGTGACCCACAGCAAAGCCGGGACTGGGTGATAAACTTCTAAGAAGCTTACTGTTTGCGATCTACTGCACCCATATGCTGAGTTCTCTGCAATGTCCTTTCCAGTTTATGCACCCTTTATTATTTTAATGTGTACATTTTGAATGGCTAAAAAATTAACCCAGTCCCAGGGTGAGGGTGGAGGACTGCTCACGAGTTGGCTGCATGCAGTACTTTGGTAACTGTGCGCATTTATTGAGGTGTGTTTGCTGTGTGCTAGGATTTGTTTGGTATGAATGTGAATGAGCTCGTACTTGGCCTTGCACAATGTCGCTGTTCCTTATGTAGACCCTGAAGGGAATGCCTCTTACCTGGCGTTAGCAGTGGCAAAGCTCCTCCAGTGTGTGCTTCCAGCCCCACATAGCTAATTAGAAATGAAAAGCCTGTGCTTTTCAGAAGGCTCATCTTATGCCGGCATGACACATTTATTAATACTCCATGCCATAACTCGTTAAGAGCTGTTCTACCACTGCTAATGGGCCTTGTACTCACACACATTCAGTGGCTGTTGTTATAAACTGATATTTTCCCCCGGGCCATAAACCACAATTCAATATCAATTTTCCTTTTAACTCATTTACTTCACAAAGATCTAATTTAAGACAGATTAGGTAAAATATTGGACTTCGTGGGTACCAAATGACTGTTGCTTAAGAAATATTCTTGTAAGAATCCAAAGCTAGCTGTCTTTCACTCTCCTGCTGGGCTTTAAAGATCTGGTGTTGGAGCACAGGATTGAACAAAGGTTAACTCTCCTTTTCTGGGTTCTTACCAGCAGTTTAACGATGATTCAGTTCAGTTCAGTTCAATCGCTCAGTCGTGTCCGACTCTTTGTGACCCCATGGACTGCAGCACACCAGGCCTCCCTGTCCATCACCAACTCCTGGAGTTTACTCAGACTCATGTCCATTGAGTCGGTGATGCCATCCAACCAGCTCATCCTCTGTCATCCCCTACTGAGATTTAAATCAGCTATGCATATGACTTTAAAATGCTTTTGTGTATATATATATTTTAAATTCAGCCCATCACCGATCCTCCTTATTCATCCTCTTTTGCATAGTCACTGTTCTGACCAGAAAAGATGATAAAAATAGAGGATCTAGAGTGGGAAAAAGCAGCCCGTGGTACGATACTGCCATGGGACCATGCTGCCTGTTTCTCACATAAGTACAACTATCAGGATAGTATTAAGTGCTGTTGACCCCAGCCTTGACAGTTTCACTCAAAAGAACAAAATAACTAACTCAGGAGAGTTCCACCAAGATGGAATGTGAACGAATGAATGGAATAGTAGGCTTTCTCCTCAAAACTATGGTTTGCCCTTTGTTGCCCTTGATTTTGGAAGTGAAAATCGCTCAGTCGTATCTGACTCTTTGTGACCTCATGGACTATATATAGTCCCTGGAATTCTCCAGGCCAGAATAATGGAGTGGGTAGCCTTTCCCTTCTGCAGGGGATCTTCCCAACCCAGGGATCGAACCCAGGGATCTCCCACATTGCAAGCGGATTTTTTTATCAGCTGAGCCACAAGGGAAGCCCAGGAATACTGGAGTGGGTAGCCTATCCCTTCTCCAGGGGATCTTCCCGACCCAGGAATGGAACCAGGGTCTCCTGCATTGCAGGCAGATTATTTACCAACTGAGCTACTAGGGAAGCCCTTTTACAATATTGGATGGGTGTATATATTTTCTAAATCGTAGGCTCATAGATGTAAGAGCTGGAAAGGACCTGGGCACACCCATCAGGCAGCCCCTTCTCTTAAGTTAGAGATGAGGAAAATGAGATCCAGAGACCTGTAGGGGCTTCCCCATGTTGTACTGTGATGAAGAGACAGGTGAAAAAGGACAACCTGTGTGTTTTAATACCTGAGAGGTGATGTGGCACTTCTCAAATCCTGGTGAACACAGGTTCCTCTGCAGCTTGTTTATCAGAATCTCTGAGGTGGGACTTGTGAATCCGTGGTTTTTTGTTTTTTTTTAAGGTGATCAGATTCTTCTTAAGCAACCAGTCTGTCTGTCTTATGTCAAAACTGGTATTCATACAAAACAGGGATTTACCAGCCTTGACGCCTGGCCCACATCAGCTCTGCCATTTGCTTTTGTATGGCCCATGAGTTAAGACAGGTTTTCACAGGACTTCCAGAGTGGTCCAGTGGTTAGGAGGTTAGGACTCTGCATTTCCATTGCAGGAGGCACAGGTTCAATCCCTGGTTGGGGAACTAAGATCCCGCAAGAAGCATGGCACAGCCAAAAAAGAACAGAGAAGGCTTTTCACATTTTTAAGTGATTGTGCTTAGTCTGTGCTTAGTCTTTCAGTTGTGTCCTACTCTTTGTGACTCCAGGGACTATAGCCTGTCAGGCTCCTCTGTCCACGGGGACTCTCCAGGCATGAATAATGGAGTGGGTTGCCATTCCCTTTTCCAGGGGATCTTCCCAACCCAGGTATCGAACCCAGGTCTCCCACATTGCAGGCAGATTCTTTACCAAAAAAAAAAAAATTCTGTGACATATGAAAATTTTAGGAAATTAAAATTTCCTTGTCCATAAATAAAGTTTTATTGAAGCATAGTCCCTCTTATTTGTTTACATATTTTCTATGGTTACTTTTACAACTGCAGTGGCAGGGTTGAGTTGCTGCATCAGGGACTGTATGGTCCATAGAGCCTGTAATATTTACTCTCTGACCCTTTACAAAAAAGGTTTGCTGACCCCCTGATATATATTATTCTCTCAGATAAGCACTACAAGTCCCAGGGTAAGAGGAGATTCTTAAGCTTTGAGACCTTGTATTGGTCCGAACATCATCTTGCCTTTTGCAAAAGATGATATTTGAAAAACTGCATATAACTTAAGCATTGCTAAGTCGTTTCTGTCATGTCTGACTCTGTGTGACCCCATAGACGGCACCCCACCAGGCTCCCCCGTCCCTGGGATTCTCCAGGCAAGAACACTGGAGTGGGTTGCCATTTTCTTCTCCAGTGCATGAAAGTGAAAAGTGAAAGTGAATTTGCTCAGTCGTGCCCGACTCCAACGACCCCATGGAGCGCAGCCCACCAGGCTCCTCTGTCCATGAGATTTTCCAGGCAAGAGTACTGGAGTGGGGTGCCATTGCCTTCTCCGAAGTTAAGCATATGTAAATATAATCATTTAATAATAAAGTATGCTTCATTGTAATACAGCTTGCTACTTTGAAGTATGGAGGATTCACCTTCATTTCTGGACATTTAGTGTAAACTAGAGGTTTATTTCTCTTTGATCCAAAAAAAGATCTGTTTTTATACTTGACAGAAGATATAAATACTTAGAAAGGAGTGATGATTAAACTATTCTATATGCAGTATTCAGTATCCAAATTAATTATCCAATTTCTACTTCACACATAAAATGTCCTTAAGGAAACCTTTATTCCTACAAAACCATCTTTTATTTATTTATTTATTTTAATCTTTTAAAAATTCATTGTAGAAACCTAGTTTCCCTCAGGATCATCAGTATCATCCCTGCCAATGCATCACTGTACTCATTTAGAATCCTAGCTACCTCCTGGTTTTTCTTCAACCAAGGCCTGACAACGTCAGTTTCCTGATGCCTTCCTTTTCCCTCACCTCAGCCATGCAAGCATTTGTTCAGTCCTCCAGTAGCATTTATTGAGCACCTGTGCTGTGCTGCCGTGCAGGCTCTGATCCTGAGAGAGGAAATGCCCTCAGCGGTTCCTCTAGACCTATCTTTCCATCATGGCCAGGCTAAAAGTTGAGAAATTGGGAGGTGCAGAGTTTGTTACTTTAAAAAACTCTGATGCTTCTCTCCTTCTATGGCAGTTAGATTTTATACAGGCCTGGCCTGGTGGTTTTGTATCCTGGGTCATGGGCCAGTACTTCTTTCATTGTTGCTGAGGCTTTCATGCAGTGTACCTCAGGGGCTCAGGTTTCTCATCCACCAGAGACTCCATCCCTCAACAGGTTCATTCCCTGTCGTACTGTCACTGAATTACTTCTCCATCTGGCGAATAGAAGCTGTAAAGAGACTCTCAACTTGGCATCATGTGTTGCTCCTTGCAGCCTAACCTTTGATAGGTGGTGTCCCTCTCCTGAGCTTCTGTGAAATGCACAGAGGATAATAATCCCTCCTTCACACATGCTTCATGGGAATATTATGAAGTTGAATGAGGAGGTTATTTAAAAGGTTTGACATTTTCTTGGAGGGGGTTGCTATAGAAACGCAGAGGAATACAGTACTTCAGAGAAGAGATTTCAGGAAAGTTCAGGGCTCTTTAGTTTTTATTTTTTTGAATTATGAAGTATGATAACACATTTACAGGAGACTTGGAAAATACAGAACAAAGTTATATACAGTTCTACTATATATTACAATTATTTTTTAAGTAGGCAAATTAAGATTTTAAGTTGGAGTTTCAATATCAAACTCTCAAAAATTAGTAGAATGAATATACAGAGAAGTAGAAAGATATAGTAGACCTGAAAAGCACTGTGAACCAATTCGATGTAATCAAGATTTATTTAATTTTCACTCAACAGTAAGATACAAATTCTATTCAAGCTCCCATAGACTATAAACTAGGAGACACTGGAATATATTCAGGGACATAAAATAAGGTGCAAAAACTTCATGGTCTAAAAGGTATTAAAATCATAGAGTCTGTTCTCTTATCATTGTAGATTATGTTGAAATCAGTATCAAAAGAAATTTGAAAATAACCCACATATTTTCAAGTGCAGTGTGACATTTACCAAGAGAGATCTTCGACTTAGGCATCGAAAGTCTCAATAAAGTTGACTGAAAAAAACACAGAGTGATTGCAGGGAAGGAAGCATTTAAGTGAGAAATTAGTATCAAAATGAGAAATTAATATTAAAGATACTTTAAACAAAGTCCCACGTATTTGGAAATTAAATGTCCACTTTTAAATGATGGTGTAGCTAAGAAGCCATAATAAGGAAAATTAGGGGGAAAATTGTAATAGAATAAAAATGAAAAGAGAATTTACCAGAATTTGTTGTGTGCTACAGAAGCTGCTCAATGCAATTAAATACTACATGGAGTCTTCAATAGGTATGAAAACAAATAATGGACAGTAGCATAAAATTTTATAAAATTTTGTGAAGTTAGAACAAAATTTGTCCTATTGTTAATAATGCTCTATCACTTGTTAATTTCGTGTGTGTGTGTGTTTTACAACATAGTATTTATTTATATTCTCAAAATTGGATTAGAAGTTTCAAGCAGGGCTCTTTGTTCCTTTGAGAGGCCAAAATATGGAAGAGCCGGAGCTGGGCCCTTGACCTCTTTCAGCCTAACCCCAAGCCTACTACTTGCTCTTGCTTTTAGGATTAAGTTTTGCCTGCAGTTATCGCCAACTCCCCCCTACCCCTCACTGCTGCCTGGGGCCAGTACCTTCTAGTACAGGAAGAATATGATCTCAGTGCAGTCTCTCCACTGGGGCTGCTTCATCGAGCGTTTCCAGAATGCATATGGCTCAACACCAGCACTGCTTTTCTATTGTGGAGAAAATGGCGTGACTGCCAGGAACGGAAAGCATAGAAGATGAGGGGACGGGAACTTTAAAAAAATCTGCCAGCCACTGTGTATTGGGAGTACTTGGGTTGAGCATTATATTGAAACCGTGGGAGGAAGTGTGAAGTTGTTTCCTGCTCGCCAAGAGCATGAAAACTAGTAGGGGTGGAGAGTGGAGGGGAGGGTACAAAAAGAACTTGGAGACACAAATTCTGAGTGTAACAAGAGTTCAGCAAAAGGGAAAGTCAGAGTAATCGCAAATTTATCATAAAAAAGTGGGACCTTGGGCTTCCTTGGTGGTCTAGCGATTAAGAATCTGCCTGCCAGTGCAAGGGCCATGGGCTCAATCCCTGGTCTGGGGAGATCCCACATGCAGCAGAGCAGTTAGGCCGGTGTGCCACAAGCACTGAGCCTGTGAGCTGCAGTTAGTGAAGCTTGTGTGCTGTAGAGGCCATGCTCTGCAATGAGCAGTGAGAAGCCTGCAGACCACAGTGAAGAGTAGCCCCCACTTGCCACAACTGGAGAGCGCCTGTGTGCAGCAAACAAGACCCAGCGCAGCCAAAAATAAACAAACAAGTCTTTAAAAAAAAAAAAAAAAAAAAAAGTGGGACCTCAGTACCAAATTCAAAGTAACACTGACCTCTGTGGGAAGGAGGGGGATGGAGTTGAAAAGGACTGTAGAAAGAAACTGTGTTAATAAAGTGTTATTTCCTAGGCTAACTGATGGATATAGAGACGTTTGTGGTATCATTCTGTAGACTTTTTAATATGTCTTATGCCTCTCATATGGTTCGTTTTTGTGGTATTTTTGTTTTCATTGAGTTACAGTTCAGTTCAGTTCAGTTGCTCAGTCATGTTCGACTCTTTGCGACCCCATGAATCGCAGCACGCCAGGCCTCCCTGTCCATCACCAACTCCCGGAGTTCACTCAAACTCACGTTCATCGAGTCCATGATGCCATCCAGCCATCTCATCCTCTGTCGTCCCCTTCTCTTCCTGCCCCTAATCCTTCCCAGCATCAGTGTTTTCCAATGAGTCAACTCTTCGCATGAGGTGGCCAAAGTATTGGAGTTTCAGCTTTAGCATCATTCCTTCCAAAGAAATCCCAGGACTGATCTCTAGAATGGACTGGTTGGATCTCCTTACAGTCCAAGGGACTCTCAAGAGTCTTCTCCAACACCACAGTTCAAAAGCATCAATTCTTTGGCACTCAGCCTTCTTCACAGTCCAACTCTCACCACTGGAAAAACCATAGCCTTGACTAGATGGACCTAGTTCACATGCTAGAAAATCCACCATTTTAATGTGCACAGTTCATTGCCTTTTTATTTGCTAGTTTGTGAAGCCATCATCACTTTCTAATTTCAGAACATTTTCATCACCCTAAAGAGACCCACTGGCTTCCCTGGTGGCTCAGTGTTAAAAAACCCACCTGCCAGTGCAGGTGACGTGGGTTTGATCCTGAGTCACAAGATCCCCTGGAGAAGGAAATGCTGGCCCGCTCCAGTATTCTTGCCTGGAGAATCCCATGGACAAGAGGAGCTGGTGGGCTGTACAGTCCATAGGGTCACAACAAGTCAGACATGACTTGTATCCTAAACAACCACAACAGGGAGATCCATTAGCAAGGAGCTCCTAACCCCCTCTGCATCCAGGCTGACCAACTTTCTATCAGGATTTGCCTATTCTAGACATTGCATGTAAATGGGATCTTACAGTCTGTGGCCTGTTGTGTTTGAACTCTTCTCAAGGCTTTTCAAGTTTTACTCATGTTGTAGCATGTATAAATACTTAACTTCTCTTCCTTTCTTTTTTTCTTGGCCCAGATGTCTTTATTTTTCAAAAAGATCCTTACATCTTTCTGAAGTTCCAAATGGGTTAGGAAACACTTTTGGCTATTGCTATTCTTAATTCTATTATTTGGTTTGGAATAAAACTGATTTTTAAAAATTTATCCATAACACATTACTGATCACTTTTCAGGTAATACTATACAGTTGACCCTTGAACAACACAGGCATGAAGGACCCAGTCAAAGATCCACCTAAAACTATAGGCAGCCCTCTGCATGCGTGGTGCCATCATGCCTCGGTCCATTAGAGCTTGCGATTCATTTCATCTGTGCTTCCGCAGCGGCAGATTCCACTGACTGTGGATCATGTAGTACTGCAGGATTTCTTGTTGAAAAAAAAGCCATGTACAGGCGGACCTGCGCCATTCAAACCCATGTTGTTCAAGGGTCAACTGTATATATTTTTTATTGTGGCAAACTATATATAACACAAAATTTACCATGTTAACCTTTCTTAAGGGCACAATTCAATGGTATTAAATATATCCACAATGTTGTACAACCTTCGCCACCATCCATTTCCACTTTTTCATCTCAAACAGAAACTTATACCCATTAAAAAATAACTCTCCGTTCCTCCTGCCTAACGCCCCTTATAAATTCTCTTCTACTTTCTGTCTCTATGTATTGGCTAATTCTAGGTACCTCATATAAGCAGAATCATATAATATTTGTCCTTTTGTGTCTGGCTTGTTTCACTTAGCCTAATGTCTTCTAGCAGAGAAGGCAATAGCACCCCACTCCAGTACTCTTGCCTGGAAAATCCCATGGGCAGCGGAGCCTGGTGGGCTGCAGTCCATGGGGTCTCGAAGAGTCGGACACGGCTGAGCGACTTCACTTTCACTTTTCACTTTCATGCATTGGAGAAGGAAATAGCAACCCCCTCCAGTGTTCTTGCCTGGAGAATCCCAGGGCCGGGGGAGCCTGGTTGGCTTCCATCTATGGGATTGCACCGAGTTGGACACGACTGAAGCGACTTAGCAGCAGCAGCAGTGTCTTCTAGGTTCATCCATGTTTAGCACATGTCAGAATTTCAGCCCTTTTAACTGGATACTACCCCATCATATGGATATATACCACATTTTGTTTACGTTTTTGTCAGTTGGTGGGTTGTTTCCACTTTCACAGTATTTTGATGCTTTTATGAACATCCATGTGTACATTTTTGTGTGAACCTGTTTTCAGTTCTCCTGGGTGTATAGCTAGGAGTGGAATTGCTAGGTCGTATGGTATCTCAGTGTTTAACTTTTGAGGAACTGTCAGCTGTTTTCCCAAGTGGCTGAACCATTTTCCATTCCTACCAATAATATATGAGAGTACCAGTCTCTCTATATTCTTGCCAACATTTGTTATTTTCCATGTTCTTTTAAAAAAGTATTACCATTCTAATGGGTATAAAGTCGTATCTCATTGTGGTTTTATTTGCATTTCTCTAATGACTAATAATATTGAGTGTCTTTCATGTGCTTATTAGCTGTTTGTATATCTGCTTTGTAGAAATGTCTATTCAGATCCTTGCCCATTTTTAACTTGAATTGTTTGTCTCTTTACTGAGTTGTAGGTGTTTTTATAATCTAGTCTGGCTGCAAAACCCTTATTAGATACACGGTTTGCAAATATTTTCACCCATTCTTTGGGATGTCTTCTCACTTTCTGAATAGTGTCATTTGTTGCACAGAAGTTTTCAATTTTGATGAAGTTCACTTTAATCTGTGTTTGCCTTGGTTGCTTGTACTTGCGAGTGTCCCATCTATGACACTGTTGCCTAATCCAAAGGTAAAAAGATTTACACCTATGTTTTCTTCACTGAGTTTTATAGTTTTAACCTTTTACATTTAGGTTTTTTTAATCCATTTTGAGTTAATTTTCACATCAGGTGTGAAATAGAGGTTCAGATTCATTCTTTTGCATCTGTTTGTCCCACCACCATTTATTGAAGACTGTTCTTTCCCCTTTGGATTGTCTTGGCACGCTTGTCAAAACTCAGTTGACTGTAGATGTGTGGGTTTATTTCTGGACTCTCAATTCTATCCTATTGATGTGTTTGGCTAATCTTATGTTAGTACCAGTTTTAATTATTATAGCTTTGTTGTAAGATTTAAAATGCAGAAGTGTGAGTCCTCAACTTTGTTCTTATTTTTCAAGATTGTAATTTGGTTCCCTTAAATTTCTATACAGATCTTAGGATCACCTTGTTAATTTCTGCCAAAAAAGGCAGTTGAAATTTTGAGAGATTGCACTGAACCATAGCAATATTAAGCTTTGCAGTCCATGAGCATCAGATGTCTTTCCATTTATTTACATTTCCCCCATTTCTTTTACTGATGTTTTATAGTTTTCAGTGTATAACTCTTATACTTCTGTTAAATTTATTCCTACATGTTTTATTTTTTGGATGCTCTTACAAGTGGCATTGTATTAATTTCATTTTCAGATTGTTTTCTGCTAGTGTGTAGAAATGTAACCGTATTTATATGTTGCTTTTATGTCTTAGAACCTTGCTGAACTTGTTAATGAGTTCTGTTTTGTGTTTATATCTTCCTTAGGGTTTTCCATAGAAGAACTTATTTCATCTACAATTAGAAATAGTTTTACTTGCTTAATTGCCTTGTCTAGAACATCTAGTACAATGTTGAATGAAAGTGATAAGAGTGGACTCTTTGTCTTATTCCTGGTCTTAAGGAGAAAGTTTTTAGTCTTTTAACAGTAAATATGATGTTAGCTGTGGATTTTTCATAGATGCCCTTTATCAGGTTAAGGACGTTCTGTTCTATTACTAGTTTGCTGTGTATTTTACCATGAAAGAATTTTGGATTTTGTCAAATGCTTTTTATGCATCTTTTGTGATGATCATGCAGTAATTGTCCTTTGTTTTATTAATATGTTATATTACATTGATTGGCTTTCATGTGTTAAATTATCTTTGTATTTCTGGGATAAATCCCATTTGGTGGCATGTAATCCTTTTTTTATATGCTGCCAGATACTGTTTGCTGGTATTTTGTTGAGGTTTTTGTATCTATATTCATAAGGGATATTAGTCTATAGTTTTCTTTTCTTTAGATGTCTCTGTCTGGTTTTGTATCAAGGCAATACTGGCCTTACAGAATGAGTTGGGAAGTGTGCCCTTTTCTCCTAGTTTTTGGAAGAATTTAATTTATGAAGGACTGATATTAATTATTTAAACGTTTGGTGGAACTCATCAGAGAAGCCATCTGTCCCTGGGTTTTTCTTTGTGGGGGTTCATTTTTTTAATGCAGGGTGCAGAAGAGTATTTATAGTATAGTTGAGGGGAGAGTAAGGGAGGGAGAGAAGAGTCTTTTTAAGGCTGTATCTGTGTGTTTATATTAATACAGGAAAGTTTTAAAAAGAAACATAAGAAAAGATGATACCCAAGCAAAGGTTATCATTGAGTAATGAGGTAGAACTTGTCTTCTGTTCCCTTTTTTATGATTATGAACATGTACTACTTTAAATTAAACAACAAAATGAAAACAAAAGCCTACTTAAAGGGGCCAGCGTCTGACCACGTGCTTCTTCCCCTGCTCATTAGATGCTAGGGCTGTGTGCTGGCCACTGGCCTGTGTCTGCAGGGCCTCAGTCTAGCAGACCCTGAATCTCCAACTCTGCAGTTTGCTGCTTGCCCTCTCTTTAAACCTCCAGCAACACTGAATTACTTATCAATTCCCTAGAAGCACCCCCAGTTCTATGCTACTGTGCCTTTCTAATCCTACGCTGTTCCCTTTCCTCACTAACCCTTCCCCCTTTATCTGCCCAATTAATCTTTCCTAATTGGCACTTATCCTTTAAAACCCCTTCCAAATGTTTAGTAACCTGCCTTTGTGAACACCTCCCTGCTCAGTCCCCTCCCTTGAATTGTCCATCCAATGGGAAAGTAAAAATCTCTCTCTTCTGCTGCCTCTCATACATACATTATGTATATTTTTGTTATTGAATTTTATGTTTATTATTACTAGTTCACATATATATCTTCCCTAAAAGTACAGTTTTATTCAGTCTCGTATCCAAGAAGCTTAGCACAATGCTTGGCACAAAACAGGTGCTTCAAAATATTTGAATTGAATTCGTGCAATAGGAAGAGGCATCTGAGTAGGATGGGCAATGAGAGCCAAGGCCAAAGTTTGAATTACTATAACCTGTTCTGGTTTTGCACGAAAGGAGGATTCATGCTAGGAATGTAGTTGAATGAATTTGGCAAGGCTGTTCATGGAGGTTCTTAAAAGCTAAATAGAGTAGACTCTGTAGGTAAATATCGACAAGGTGAATATCTCCTCTCACCCCCTTGAGTCTTTGCTCTAATCTCTCTCCTCAGTAGGCTTACCCTGATCACCTGAGAGGGATGGGCCGAGAGGCTGGGGTTGGTGTATGCAACTACTACATTGAGAATGGATGAACAACAAGGTCCTGATGTGTAGCACAGGGAACAGCATTGAATCTCCTGGGATGAACCATACTGGGAAAGAATGTATATATGTATATAATTGAGTCACCTTGCTGTTACAGCGGAGATTGGCATAACATTTCAATTAAAAAACAAAACATTCACCCATCCTCTGACCCCTGCACTCTCGAAGTGCCTTTCCCTAATCTTCCTCCTTTTCCCACAGCACTTATCACATTTGATATAATTTACTTACTCATTAGGTTTTTTATTTATTGTCTGTCTCCCATCTTAGAACATAAGCTCCTCTCACTAGGGTGGCCTTGTTCACCGATCCTTCCCAAGCACCTGGAACATTGCCTGGCACATAGTTGGCACTCAGTAATTATTTGTTGAGTGAATGAATCCTAAATTAATAAACTTCAGAATCTTGTCCAGAGCAGGCACAGATAGCTTAGGTATAGTTGACATGGCTTGTTTCTGAAAGAAAAGTCTGATATTTAAAAATGCTAAGATAGTATCATCTGTTTGTAATGTAATCTGGAGCAGTGCAGGGGAGAGAGGTAAGGGAAAATGGTTTCTCTTGCCTTAGTATATTGCCTTAAGGTTTCTTGCCTTAGACACCAAATTGGGAAGTAAAACATGGGTCCATTTGAGCTAATTTCTTGCCTAGAAAAATATTATTTCATGTGGTTAATTCCTGTGCTTTAATAATTTTTCTCTTTCTTTCTCCACAGACCTTTGTAGTATTAAACAGAGGGAAAACTCTCTTCAGATTTAGTGCCACGCCTGCCTTGTACATTTTAAGTCCTTTTAACCTGATAAGAAGAATAGCTATTAAAATTTTGATACATTCATATCCTTTTCTGCAAATGTGGAGTGAGTACAGCCGTTGTGTGGTCGCTGGTATGTGTTTCTGAATGTCTACCACCTAATTGTATATTAACTATTTTATCAGTGGTGTAGCTGACTGTTCCTCCAGTCAGAACTTCTGCTAAAGCCTTAGCTGAACTTCAGCAGCTTCTTTTTTCTTAGGATGATACCATAGGAATCTGGAATTTTGTGGATATCATTAAGAGGGACAAGTCAGGATGGTAGTTTTACTGACGTCTTAATTTTTAAAGCACTCAGACTTTAGTAATTTCACAACAAGTTATATTATTCAGCTTTTTTACATATTAAAGCCCAGTGAGAATTTTTGAAAAGCTACTATAAATAATTGAGCAAGTGTTTTAGAGATCTGCTTTGATTTCTTAAACCACAAGTTTAGGAAGTAAGATAATCTCCAAGATTAAATGGCCTCTTTGGTACACAGGTTTAGATCTAGATTGCAGGATTGATATGAACTTTTTATGTATATTTTTGCTCCCCATAAAAGAAAATGCCAATTTACTCATGTGGCTTGACTTTGTATCTCATTGATATAGGAGAGCATATGGCAGATGGAAAATTACGTGATGGGTTTAGCAACTTCACTTAGTAACTTTAAACCTTCATGGTTGGTATTTAATTTGACGGTACTTAGTCCCATGCTTCAGAGTTTTGTATCCTCGAAGTAGGATGAAGAAACCAGCAGTTGCTGCTTCATAAACAGGTTTGTTAAGCTTTTGCACCTTTTATTTTTGTTAAGAATTTAGCAGCCTGATCTGGAATTTATGAGTTTTACAAACAACATAGTTCTGAAACCTAAAGGTTTATAAGAAAATAAATAATTCACAATGGACTCTTTCCTTTTCTTGTTGGATCAGAGGATGAAGTTTTTTTCTATTCTAACCAGAACATGTTGTTATTCCCTAAAGAAGAATCCAGCTGTGGGAAGAAAAAAATCCAGCTGTAAGAAGTATTCTTCCTTTTTAAAACTCCACTAATAGAATGAAGGTAGTGAATGCCACTAGCAAGAGAGAGTGAATTAGTAACAAATGAGATATGACTTCTGTGCAGTTTAAGTAACTCGTATTGATCTAAAGCAGTTTAATTCTTCTCAATAGATAAGAACATGGAGAAGGAAATGGCAACCCACTGCAGTATTCTTGCCTGGAAAATTCCATGGACAGAGGAGCCTGGTGGGCCACAGTCCATGGAGTCGTAAGAGTCGGACACAACTTAATGACTAAGCCGAACAAGAACAAGAAGGGCTGAACAAGATCTTGGATGAAATTGAAATGGCAGCAAAATGATTTGCTACCCATAAACATTCCTGGACACTCTCAGAAAGATCAGATGAATTTGCCTCATTAACCTAATTCTTAGGAGTACATTGGTATAGATGTCCTTAAAATCCTTACCCAGTCCTTACCACAACTGGTTTCCTAAATTTGACAGATTCTGCAGACATTAACTGTTGCCTTGCCCTGCAAGGACACAGCCCTTTGAAGGTCTATGGGAAAAAAGTAAGCTGTTAAATACATGAACATTTCCAAATAATTGGGAATGCAAGATAATTAACAATAAATGACTCCTCAATAACATAGATAAGATTTAATTTGTTTTTCTCATCCGATGACTTTGGCATCTGGCAGACTGCAAGATTTCTGGTTATTGGGCAGAAAGGTATTTAGAGGCATAAATGGTAAGAAGGAAAAATGTTTATCCAAAAGGAGAACAGTGACAGCCCTTTTGAAAAAAAGAGTGGCCATCCTGCTGTGCCCACTCCCATTCTCTGGCCAGGTGTGGATACACGCGGTGGCGCTCATATGGTTCATGGTGGTGGCCACAGTTTTCATTATCACCTTGCCATTTCCTCCTCTGTGCTTTGTCTCCTTTCAGGCTACTGGTTTTTATTCTCATGATGCTTAATGTGAAATGTATTTGCTTCCTGAGGATAGAGGCTGGCCGGAGTTTGTGTATTCTCCTTGACTCTTTCCTACAGTATTTAGCATGATCATTATGTGCACTATTTTGACCAACTGTGTATTCATGACTTTTAGTAACCCTCCTGACTGGTCGAAGAATGTGGAGTAAGTAGCTCATGTGTTTATTTTTCTGCTCGCTTGTTTTAATTATTTCTAGTTACTGCAACTTGCACTGCACAGCTTATCCATCAAGGAAGAAAATCATTTGCCCACTTTTCATGTGACAGAGATGGATGAGGATACATGTGGAATTTAGGAAATATCCTTAGACATCAACTCTGGAAATTATTATTTCTAGGTTATTACCCATTTTTTATTTCACCGAGTGGGTGAGGATATATCTGCAATTTAAGAAGTAAGTATCCTTAGAAATCAACTCTGGAAATTGTTTCCAGATTATTGCCCACGTTTTATTTCACGGAATGGGTGAGGATACATGTGGAATTGAAGAAACAGCCTTAGAAATCAACTCTAGAAAGAGAAAGGCTGCTGTGGAAGTGACGACTCACCACCTCTGCCCTTTCCTGTGGTAGCCTGTGTTAGCCAAAGCTTTGACTGGCCTGTTACCATCTTCTACCCTCAATTCCTGATGATACTGCCTTTTTCTCCAGCTTTAGCTTTCCTTTTCTTGTTGACTTGTTTCAAGTGAAAATTAGCTCTGGGGCCTCCTTTCCTGGAGGAGGAATGATCATGTGCTAGGTGGCAGTACAGAGCTATTCCTTTGTGATTCCCTTCAGGACCCAGTGCCACATTCCAACTTTCTTGGTTTGTGCATTTCAGTAATTTTCATTGGATGCATCCCTTTCTCTGCCTCACTTCCTTTCTGCTGCATCAGTTGTGTCCTTCCTGTTTTGTCTCTGTTAGTAAGGCTGCATGTCGGCAACTGCTTTCTTAGAAGGCTCATTTAAAGTTCCTTTCTGTTAAGAAATTGCCTCAAGCTATCCATTTATTTCAACAGGTACACGTTCACAGGGATTTATACATTTGAATCACTAGTGAAAATCATTGCAAGAGGTTTCTGCATAGATGGCTTTACATTTTTACGGGATCCGTGGAACTGGTTAGATTTCAGCGTCATCATGATGGCGTAAGTTCTCTGCTTACTTTATTAGTGTTCTGGGTGTGTGTGGTTGTACTCTTGGGTGTGTCTGTATGACAGTGTAAGTGTGAGTTTATGGGCTTAGTTGTGTGAGGAATTAAAGGATAACCATGTAAAGTGGTATGACACGTGTCTGATTCTTTCTTATGAAGGCCTCTTGGGGTTCAGGCAGTGGCACTGTGTCCATATGGGAGAGGATGAGCAGATGGGAGCAAACGTAGGAAGTGATTTTCTGTTGCAACTCCTCTTATATTTTGTTTCCCCCTATACACTGACCAGGGTGTACACAGTTATCGCTAGGAGGCCTTGGTGAAGACTTCATATTTTTTAGGTGTAAACCTTAGGCTGGAACTCAGTTTCCTGGTTATTATTATGTTACATGTAATTTCTTGAGGCTGTCCAGATGTTGCAGAATTCAGAGCACATTTTAGAGTCGAAACATAAGCCAAGCATCCAATCTGCTCACTTCCTAAAGAATTGCTGACCAGAGCTTCAAACTATTATTACTTGGGAGCAGTGTAACCCCATATTGGCATGCTAGCTGCTCTATGTAATTAGTGTTGTTTTAACAATGAAAATGTATCTCTTCAGGAAATTTAGATGGTGAGTAGAGGTGTAGCAGACTTTATTTGTATTTTCACGTTGGGGAAAGTAGTTCGTGGGTTGGTAGAGAGCGAAGGTGTAGTGTAGATTGTGTGTGCGTTTGTATGTGTGTACGCAGATATGTAAGAGATTGAGTGCATTTGTATATGTTTGGGTCTGAGCATCTGATACAAAGATGTATTTCAACTATAAAGTCTGAATGGATGATATACACTGAACATTTGAAACTGGAACTTTGACTTTCTGTTATATTAAGAAAATGTCTAGCTTTCCAGCATTATGAATACACACTGGTGTTCATTTAAAATGTAAGTGTCCTTGCTAGGCACAGAGCTGGTGATTAAATGAACACTTAACAGAATATTGGCTCTGATCCCATGATCTGGTTTTTCCTGTATATCACAAGCTAAAACTTCATATATAGGCATGACTGCAATGGTATGCAGACAACTCTTGGATAAGTCATATATGCAGAGATTTAGGCATTTTTTCCATTGTCAACTAGGAAGTTATTTTAATGTAGATTTGTTTATATGGGGCTCGTACTGCAGAAATCTGTCTCCTTTTCCTAAGCAATTGTTCACAAAACTTGGAGACATAAGCCTTTGAATACCTCCTGGCCTTCCTTTTAACTGGAAAAAGAGAATGGACTAAGAGTAGTCATTCTGATTGGGATCTGCACATCGTGATGCTGCGAGAGAAAGCCCCAGGAGCCTTCTGGTGGTATCACTTCTTTCAAATAAACTTTGGATTTCTCCTTGCCCAACTGAAAAAAATAAAATGTGTTCCTTAAATGCTTGTATTTGAAACTTTTCTTTTTCAAGGAAAAAAATGAAATCATATCTTACTTATAAGACCCTTTCTTACCCCTATTCTCAAACCCTCGCCCAGTGGTACCATTACAAGTTAACTTTGGTTTGATTCTGCAGGTATATAACAGAGTTTGTAAACCTAGGCAATGTTTCAGCTCTACGCACTTTCAGGGTTCTGAGGGCTTTGAAAACTATTTCGGTAATCCCAGGTAAGATGGCCCGGGGTTGGTGTTAGGTGTTGGGTTAGGGCCCTGACGTGACGTATTGTACTTTTTGTTTTGTTGTGGTTTCGTTTTTTTTCCTTTGGTGTTTGTGTTTGTGTCCGTGTTTGTCATTTGTGTCTGTGCGTGACCCTCCCTTACTACAGATATGTGACAGAGTTTGTGGACCTGGGCAATGTCTCAGCGCTGAGAACATTCAGGGTTCTCCGAGCTTTGAAAACTATCTCTGTAATTCCAGGTGAGAAAATTTAAACACCGGACTGACTTTGCCTCATCTCCTCTTCTCCCCTCCATTCGCTCTGTCCACCACATCCTGAAGCAGCGTCAGCACAGCTGAGATGGCCTTGCATTTCGCATGTTTTGCCCAGGAGATGTTCTCTGGAATGGCTCTTTGGTCCTTAAGCCAAAGTTGCTCTGACAGTGCTTGCAAGGCATGCAACCCCCATTCCATCCATGCTCTGAAAAAGCATGTGCTTAAGAGTCACTTGGATCTTAAGATACCTGAAAAAATTGTCACGGAGCTAGCTGTCTGTTTGAATATGAATCATTTGCTTCCTGGCCTCGTGGAATTACAGTAATTTTAACATTCGCCATCATTCCATTGCTTGTGATTTCTAGGCTTCCTGTCGCATGGTTTGCTGATGGGATGTTATTCGAAGAATTGCACTTGTACTGTTACTGTGTTAATGGAATTTTTTAATCACAGAGGAGCCGTTACCCCATTGACTAGTCCTGTGTTCCAGACAAATTTAAGAGCCTTGGTGTTAGGACCTGAACTTTAATAATCACTGTATATCACATACTGTTGCTGTCTAATTCACTAGAATGAGAACCAGTAGATATCTATTACATATAGAGTCAGAGACCATTCTCAGACATAAATCCCNGTGTATTCTCCTTGACTCTTTCCTACAGTATTTAGCATGATCATTATGTGCACTATTTTGACCAACTGTGTATTCATGACTTTTAGTAACCCTCCTGACTGGTCGAAGAATGTGGAGTAAGTAGCTCATGTGTTTATTTTTCTGCTCGCTTGTTTTAATTATTTCTAGTTACTGCAACTTGCACTGCACAGCTTATCCATCAAGGAAGAAAATCATTTGCCCACTTTTCATGTGACAGAGATGGATGAGGATACATGTGGAATTTAGGAAATATCCTTAGACATCAACTCTGGAAATTATTATTTCTAGGTTATTACCCATTTTTTATTTCACCGAGTGGGTGAGGATATATCTGCAATTTAAGAAGTAAGTATCCTTAGAAATCAACTCTGGAAATTGTTTCCAGATTATTGCCCACGTTTTATTTCACGGAATGGGTGAGGATACATGTGGAATTGAAGAAACAGCCTTAGAAATCAACTCTAGAAAGAGAAAGGCTGCTGTGGAAGTGACGACTCACCACCTCTGCCCTTTCCTGTGGTAGCCTGTGTTAGCCAAAGCTTTGACTGGCCTGTTACCATCTTCTACCCTCAATTCCTGATGATACTGCCTTTTTCTCCAGCTTTAGCTTTCCTTTTCTTGTTGACTTGTTTCAAGTGAAAATTAGCTCTGGGGCCTCCTTTCCTGGAGGAGGAATGATCATGTGCTAGGTGGCAGTACAGAGCTATTCCTTTGTGATTCCCTTCAGGACCCAGTGCCACATTCCAACTTTCTTGGTTTGTGCATTTCAGTAATTTTCATTGGATGCATCCCTTTCTCTGCCTCACTTCCTTTCTGCTGCATCAGTTGTGTCCTTCCTGTTTTGTCTCTGTTAGTAAGGCTGCATGTCGGCAACTGCTTTCTTAGAAGGCTCATTTAAAGTTCCTTTCTGTTAAGAAATTGCCTCAAGCTATCCATTTATTTCAACAGGTACACGTTCACAGGGATTTATACATTTGAATCACTAGTGAAAATCATTGCAAGAGGTTTCTGCATAGATGGCTTTACATTTTTACGGGATCCGTGGAACTGGTTAGATTTCAGCGTCATCATGATGGCGTAAGTTCTCTGCTTACTTTATTAGTGTTCTGGGTGTGTGTGGTTGTACTCTTGGGTGTGTCTGTATGACAGTGTAAGTGTGAGTTTATGGGCTTAGTTGTGTGAGGAATTAAAGGATAACCATGTAAAGTGGTATGACACGTGTCTGATTCTTTCTTATGAAGGCCTCTTGGGGTTCAGGCAGTGGCACTGTGTCCATATGGGAGAGGATGAGCAGATGGGAGCAAACGTAGGAAGTGATTTTCTGTTGCAACTCCTCTTATATTTTGTTTCCCCCTATACACTGACCAGGGTGTACACAGTTATCGCTAGGAGGCCTTGGTGAAGACTTCATATTTTTTAGGTGTAAACCTTAGGCTGGAACTCAGTTTCCTGGTTATTATTATGTTACATGTAATTTCTTGAGGCTGTCCAGATGTTGCAGAATTCAGAGCACATTTTAGAGTCGAAACATAAGCCAAGCATCCAATCTGCTCACTTCCTAAAGAATTGCTGACCAGAGCTTCAAACTATTATTACTTGGGAGCAGTGTAACCCCATATTGGCATGCTAGCTGCTCTATGTAATTAGTGTTGTTTTAACAATGAAAATGTATCTCTTCAGGAAATTTAGATGGTGAGTAGAGGTGTAGCAGACTTTATTTGTATTTTCACGTTGGGGAAAGTAGTTCGTGGGTTGGTAGAGAGCGAAGGTGTAGTGTAGATTGTGTGTGCGTTTGTATGTGTGTACGCAGATATGTAAGAGATTGAGTGCATTTGTATATGTTTGGGTCTGAGCATCTGATACAAAGATGTATTTCAACTATAAAGTCTGAATGGATGATATACACTGAACATTTGAAACTGGAACTTTGACTTTCTGTTATATTAAGAAAATGTCTAGCTTTCCAGCATTATGAATACACACTGGTGTTCATTTAAAATGTAAGTGTCCTTGCTAGGCACAGAGCTGGTGATTAAATGAACACTTAACAGAATATTGGCTCTGATCCCATGATCTGGTTTTTCCTGTATATCACAAGCTAAAACTTCATATATAGGCATGACTGCAATGGTATGCAGACAACTCTTGGATAAGTCATATATGCAGAGATTTAGGCATTTTTTCCATTGTCAACTAGGAAGTTATTTTAATGTAGATTTGTTTATATGGGGCTCGTACTGCAGAAATCTGTCTCCTTTTCCTAAGCAATTGTTCACAAAACTTGGAGACATAAGCCTTTGAATACCTCCTGGCCTTCCTTTTAACTGGAAAAAGAGAATGGACTAAGAGTAGTCATTCTGATTGGGATCTGCACATCATGATGCTGCGAGAGAAAGCCCCAGGAGCCTTCTGGTGGTATCACTTCTTTCAAATAAACTTTGGATTTCTCCTTGCCCAACTGAAAAAAATAAAATGTGTTCCTTAAATGCTTGTATTTGAAACTTTTCTTTTTCAAGGAAAAAAATGAAATCATATCTTACTTATAAGACCCTTTCTTACCCCTATTCTCAAACCCTCGCCCAGTGGTACCATTACAAGTTAACTTTGGTTTGATTCTGCAGGTATATAACAGAGTTTGTAAACCTAGGCAATGTTTCAGCTCTACGCACTTTCAGGGTTCTGAGGGCTTTGAAAACTATTTCGGTAATCCCAGGTAAGATGGCCCGGGGTTGGTGTTAGGTGTTGGGTTAGGGCCCTGACGTGACGTATTGTACTTTTTGTTTTGTTGTGGTTTCGTTTTTTTTCCTTTGGTGTTTGTGTTTGTGTCCGTGTTTGTCATTTGTGTCTGTGCGTGACCCTCCCTTACTACAGATATGTGACAGAGTTTGTGGACCTGGGCAATGTCTCAGCGCTGAGAACATTCAGGGTTCTCCGAGCTTTGAAAACTATCTCTGTAATTCCAGGTGAGAAAATTTAAACACCGGACTGACTTTGCCTCATCTCCTCTTCTCCCCTCCATTCGCTCTGTCCACCACATCCTGAAGCAGCGTCAGCACAGCTGAGATGGCCTTGCATTTCGCATGTTTTGCCCAGGAGATGTTCTCTGGAATGGCTCTTTGGTCCTTAAGCCAAAGTTGCTCTGACAGTGCTTGCAAGGCATGCAACCCCCATTCCATCCATGCTCTGAAAAAGCATGTGCTTAAGAGTCACTTGGATCTTAAGATACCTGAAAAAATTGTCACGGAGCTAGCTGTCTGTTTGAATATGAATCATTTGCTTCCTGGCCTCGTGGAATTACAGTAATTTTAACATTCGCCATCATTCCATTGCTTGTGATTTCTAGGCTTCCTGTCGCATGGTTTGCTGATGGGATGTTATTCGAAGAATTGCACTTGTACTGTTACTGTGTTAATGGAATTTTTTAATCACAGAGGAGCCGTTACCCCATTGACTAGTCCTGTGTTCCAGACAAATTTAAGAGCCTTGGTGTTAGGACCTGAACTTTAATAATCACTGTATATCACATACTGTTGCTGTCTAATTCACTAGAATGAGAACCAGTAGATATCTATTACATATAGAGTCAGAGACCATTCTCAGACATAAATCCCAATGAAAGCTTATTTGGGTGCCATTAAAAAAACAGTCAAAGGTAAGATAAGATACATCTAAGCACATGGGCAAACAAAAAAGTACAGAAACTTTACAAGGAAAAAAAAGTAATTGGGCGAGTTGAGAGGCAATTGATTGACAGCTTTACATTTTTTGCCTCTTTTTCTTGATTCTGATTGAGAATGGTTCTTAACCTTTTGAAGGTTTTGCATCCTTTTGAGAACCAGGTGAAATTCCACAGGCACCGCCTTCCCAGCAAAGCCCATTGATGGCCCCCCGAAGCTGAGATCTTTATAATTTAATTCAAATACTTGCTGCCCAGTAATAACTATCTTTCAGAAGACCAGTCTTGAAATCTGGAAGGAAAGCTATTTTAGTTAGTAGACTAACATGGCAGAAACATGGCAGAAGTCTAGACTGTGTTGTCACTGGTTGGACTTTGGTTGTATTCAGGAGTTTTTAGGGAAGGAAGACTCCCAAGAGGCCAGGCTTTCCACTGCAGTTTTGCGGAAACAGAGACATGAAGAGCAGAGGCGTCCTATTCCAGGCATCGCATGGCTCTTCTTGTGGCTGCACCAAAAATACTTCTGTTTTCTCCTTTTCAACGTTGTCTGGATATCAAATGCAAAGAGAGGGAAGTACAGAGGTAGAATTCTGCTGACTGAGAACCTCAGGGAGGTGAATCTCAGTTTCTCCATTTACAAACTTGGGCCGTGAAGTGGGCCCATAAATTACAGCCCTATCGAGAATGAATTACTTTATTTTTAGCAATGGTAGCTTACTTCTTGTCAACCAGAGGCGAGATATCAGTGGAGTATGTTCTTTTTTTTTTTTTTTTATATGAACCATCTTCAAGGTCTTTATTGTGTTTGTTACAATATTGCCTCTGTTTTATGGGTTGATTTTTTTTTTGGCAGCCAGGCATGTAGGATCTTAGCTTCTTGACCAGGGATCGAAGTCACACCCCACACACAGGAAGGCAAAGTCCCAACCCCTGGATCATCAGGGAAGTCCCCTAGAGTATATTCTTATTGGCAAAAAACTATAACTGAGACTTATCAAAGTTTAGTTCTTAGCCATTTTATTAATAAATCCATTTGACAGAAAATCCAGCTCATTCTCTAGGCACCTTTATGAAGCTTGTTGATGGCAGCCTAACCTTTAAGCAGGCCTTGTCTTTTTTTTTTTCTTTTTGTAAGACATCTATACCACGAAGTCTTTACTGTCATTTCCTTTGGTCTCTTTCCTCCTCTGGCCTCCTTTAAACATGATGCCGTGTTTTCTGCTCACTTCCCCCAGTGTACTCCGCAAGGCATCTGTCCCTTTATGTTCTTGTGATCTCAGAACTTCTCTTCCAGAACTAAATTGGAAAGCTGTGCTCTCCTCACTAACTAGGGCAGCAGATGCTATCTCTGCTCCAGCTCTTAGCTTCTGTCTCTGCTGTATGATTAACTTCTGACCACAGCATTTCTGCAAGATAACTCTGACTGGTGTCACGTTATTTATCCTTAATGTTCTAGTTGTATAGGTATATATTAAAGTCTAGTTTTACATTCCGTATTATAAATATATATCTATAAACACAGTGCCTGGCCTGTAATAGCCCTCTATAAATGATTTTAGCAGTAGCGATTAAAAGAAGAAACCTAAACCGAAAGAAAGAGTTTGTGTGAAGATTTAGATACCAACTTCACAGTTTAAAATAAATTATTAGATTCCTATTTCTAGAAGCACCTCCTAGTTGAGCTGGCTTTGGGAGGTTTTTGACAATAACTTTAAGGGATAATAAAGTCAATGATATAGTCAGTTCTTAAAGTGTGACTTTTTAACCCCAAATTCTTCTGCTCTTGATTCTACTTGTGGAGAGCTGTTGCCCTGTGCCTACCTGCCTGTTACCCAGGTCTCCTTCCGTGGTGGGAATACCAGTCTGAGTCAGTGGACCTGAGCCATCTGTTGATTGGAAATCTGAGTCATTTTGACTCTGCTGTCACAGAGCAGAGCCATAGCTCCCTCTGAATAAAAGCCACTGCTTTGCATACCAAGTTTTCTCATAGGTCACTTCAGTGGAATTGTTACTTTCTTTGCCTTCTCCTGCTCCCACATTGACTGTATGTAGGCTTTTGCTGAAGCTGCCAAAAACAGAAGGGAGATCTACCACAGAACTGACAAGGGACCTGTAAGATCTCGCGGAGTTCTCAACTCCCTTTCTGAGCATTTTTCCTCTCCTAGAGCATTTACCCTGCTCACCTGGGCTGATGGTGGTAGATGGTCTGGATGTGTCACGGCAGCCAGGACTTCCTGAAGTTTGGAGAGTACAGTGTATCAGTTAGCTCCAGCCATTTGTACAGGATGCTTCCATGTAGACCCTTCTTGTGGCTTAGAAAAGAGTAAACTCACATTCTGATCCTCTTTATTTGCTAATTCAAGACTTGGATACCTGTCATTCATGATTTCCCTTTGCTTCAGAGGACTCAACTTGAAGAACAGTGCCACGCAAACTGTGCTGAAGGGATCAGTTACAGGAAAAGACTCTTTAAAAATGTCTTTTGGTCTAGAACTTTCCGGATTCATCCTCTGCGTGCTTTGGCCACGTGCCACAGGACTGACGTGCCCCCAAGATAGGGTGGACATCTTAAAGCAGGTTTCTCAGAGTTTCCTTAGAGAATAGCACTTACTGGTGTGAATAAAACTGGTTGGGGGGGCCTCACTGTTGGTCCATTTTCATTTCCATCATCATTGAAATGGCTTCTGAAAGCACTCCTGTTCGCCATTTTGCTCTCTTTAGAGCTGTAATTTCTTGATTCTTTTTCTCTTGGGTTTGCTATTTCTCTGCTTTCATTTCTTTTACCTTCTCTGTCTCTTTACCTGTGGTGTCAGATACAAAGCAGGGAAAATGAGAGATCCTTCTCCCTCCTACCCCATAATTCACAAAGAAAGCATTTTTTAAAAATGTCCCCATTATGAATGTAGCAATTTCTACTGCATAGTGAAGGGGGATAGAATGCATTTTAAGACTACATTTGGACTTACTGTTTCTTTTAAAATACCCTGGTTATTAATCCAGTAGCTTTTGTATTTCTCCTTTTTCCACATTGTCTCTCCGGGTAGACAGCTGAAGTGTACCACCATGGTCCTGAATGGAACACCGAGGGCTCATGGGATCTCTCTGCCCCACCACTGGGAGCTAGTTTCATTGTGGTCAGACTTTGTGATATGAATCTATCTGGTCTTGAGTAAAGAAATCTAGGGCCCCCAAGTCTCTCGCACATTACTCTTGATCTAAAGAACCTCTAATAGCTATCATTGGGAGGACAGAATCTGCAGCCGAAAAGGTGACTGGGCGCAACTGTACCTCAGGACTTGTCTGGACGAGCCAGACTATGGGACCGAGGAGCCATTCCTTCACTATTGTGAGGGCTGCATGTTAACGGCTGTTGAGGCCTGTTCCAATGTTCATTTTGTAGGAGGGATAGCTCATGTGGCTTCAAACCCATAAGGTTTCTCAACCTGAGTCACAAACCGGGAGAGATAAATTGACTTTATAATCTGGCATCAGCCTGGTGGAAAATCTTGATCCCGGTATGCACAGCTGATTTCTCTGGATTCAGCACGTCAGCAGGCTTTGTTCATTTATTCACGGGATCGCTGGGCATCAGGAAATGAGACAGGAGGTTCAGAGGTGCCTTTGGACATAGGGTGGAATAAAATTCTGTGGTAGCAGCTTCCCTTGCTTCTCAGAGTTCTTTAAGTGTCCCACTTCCTGTCTGGTAGCTGACCTTTCTGTACATTAGGTCCGGCTGCCTTTCCTTGTTCTATAGTAAATATAGTAACTGCTTCTGCTCAGACATATCCCAGTGCTAGTTAACGTTAGCCTTTTCCCAGCGTTCTCACTGTCCAGCTTGCCCCCATGTGGCTTCTGTTGCACACTCTTGTGTAGGAGTCATGTGAAGGAGCATTCTGCTCTCTTTCGGATAGTCGGTTTTCTTGCTTGTTCTGGTATGTGGTATTGTGAACCAGCAGAGGAAGTAGACAGCTTATCCTTACAGCCAGAGCAGTGGTATTCTCCAGTCCTGCATGCATCGGGTCAAGAATTCTGCCAGCAACTTCTTACCTTTTTTGGCCTGTGTTGCTGGTTGCAGGGGGAGCACTTTTGCTTGGCTGCATTAACTAGTATGTGGCAGCCACTGCTAGCCAGACTATGAAGGTTAAGCTTAAGAAAAGCATTGAGGGTGTCATCTCCTTAAATTGGCATTGATGTCTGCAGATATGGTCGTTTGCAATTATCAACTCTTGTGGAAGGAAGAAGAGTCCTGGCTGATGCCTGAGTGAATGCAGTGACTGTTTACACTGAATGTTGCTGAGTCACTGTGTGTTTACCTTCACTACAGACCTCACCTCAAGCTAATCACCTTTCTTCATCCTCTGCCTCCCTCTGATTTTCTCCTAAAAATCTGGATGAGAATCTTAGAGAGTAAACTTTTTGGATGGCCATTCTGTGATTTAGTGATCAGTTTTGTTTAATTAAGATTTGTTCCCTTGTGGCCCTATGAATACCATTTCCAACTTAAGTTTCTATTTTAAACTTCTTGAAAGCTGAAAGAACTTTACCAAGCTGTTGATCAGACCTCAAAGCAGAACACTTGACAAATATTTTTTAGCCTTCTGGACTCATGTTTACAGATTTCATCAGCAGTGGCCTCTGGTTTATGGAGAACAGATGTTGAACCAGCTGATTGTGAGTGTTCAGGTCCATCCCCAGAAAAACAAGGAGTTCCATGTAGGGTTGGTGTCATAGTTGAACATCTCTAGTTGCAAGTAGAAATATACAAGCATCCTTCAAGGACACTGAAGGCTGGAATGTTTGGGGGCTTCTGGAAGTCCATGAAACGAGAACAGAGCCAGCAAGCCCCAGACACCAAGGACTACCTTGTCTTCATGTTTCTCTTCTCCTTGCATCTGTTTCCTTTTTCTGTGCCTAGGCGTACTGCCTTTACTTCTCAGACATATCCTAATATAATGATAGAATATGGCTACCACCTAGCCACCACATTTATTATCATTCCCACCACTTGAAAGGCTACGGGACTCTCTCTTGCCCCATTCCAAATTCCTGGAATTCAGGATCTAGATTTAGGTCAGATGTCCACCCTGACATCTAACTACTAAGAGAAGGTCACTTCCTGCAAAAAGGCTGCTGGGAGCCTGGCCTTATGGAATAGAAGATGGTTTGAGCTCACTGCCTGGAATTTCCTGTTGTATGGGGCTTGGAACTGTCCAGAAAGTTCCCAGCCAAGGAAAATCAGATTAGACTTATGCTCAAATTATATGTTTTTAAAAATGAATTAATGTCACAGATGCATTGGTTTGACTGTTTTTAAGTTTTATCCTCTTGTTACTGATACAGATGACAGCTAACAACTCAGTTCATGAAAATAGAAGTAAAAAGTGGCTTGAAACTATCATCAAGTGTTCAGATAGGTAGTTGAGCCATTCAAGAGAGATTGCTGTATGAGCTCTTCATAAAGAAGTCCAAGAAAAGAAACTTTACAGCCATTCTTCAGTGACCTATTAACTACTATTTTTTTTAATTTATTTTTTATTGATGTAGAGTTGAATTTCAATGTCATGTTAATTACTGATGTAAAGCAAAAGTGACTCAGGTATACATATATATACATTCTCTTTATGTTCTTTTCCATTCCTATTTGTCAACTACTCTTTAAAAAAAAATCACTCTTTTTGCAAACATAACTGTGTCATTTTAGGGACCTAGAATTGAGTTATTGACCCAATATACACCTGCTTCAACCCAACCAAATGTAGCAAAGGACTTCTCTGTTCCTTAGCAACTTACTGAAATAAGTTCCATAACATGGGGACAGTTTTTCCTTCTCTATAGCTGCCTTTTATTTCATACCACCAATACCTTCTTACCTAATTGCATGATAATAATACACAGTTTCCCAGAACTTTAGGAATAAAAGATTGAAACTCCAACCACTTCAAATCGCGAACAAATATCTCTACCCTACTTTTAAAGGCTTTTAGCTCCTCCACTGCCCCCTGCCAAGTGGTCTTATGCTTATCCATGTCTGGTGTATGAGAAAATGAGACTGGGAGGTGACCTTAAGTTTGTTCCGAAACACAGTGCATCTTAAATAGAGGCTGAGCCAGGACCAGAATTCCTGCTTTCTGATTCCTGCCTTGTGCTCTTTCTTCTCAGTCCTGTGAGCAAAAGGATTCAGGCTTGAAATGCCTTATGTGCTGGAGCCCAGGCAAGCTCTTCCTGATCACTCTGGTGGCCACAGCCTCCAGGAAAGGCCCACTCTGTAAGAAAACACAGGCCTTTGCACACTGTCAGCTCTCTACAGTCTAACTCTTGGCTCTTTTTACTTTAATTTCTCTTCCATGTCTTTCAGGATATCTGTGTAAGAGAAAAGAAAATTTAATATTCATTTACTCTTTCAACAAAGAACTTAAAAATAGATTAGTTGTATGGCCAAGACCACCACCACTTTGTAAAGCGATTATCCTCCAATTAAATACACACACACGCATAGTAAGTGCCTGCTTTGTGCCAGGTCTTGTGCTAAGCACAGCATCCATTACCACTCTCAGGCTTAACTTTGAAAATTCTAGGTGGTTACTTGGAAAACACAGCAAAAGAAGAGTCATGTCCACATCTCCCATTAGATCACCATCATATAAGGTTAGCCACTGAGTGATATTATCCCAGTCATATCTCTTGGAGGAGGGCAACATGTGAATAGCAGTGATAGCTAACAAGATATAAGTACCTGGCAGTGTACTTGGTATTTAATATTCATTTCCTTATTCAAACCTCACAACAAGCCAACGAGATTGGTATTGTCAATACCTTTTTACAGATAGGTAAACTGAGGTTCAGACAAAAGTGGTTAACGTTTGAGTTATTTACTGTGTGCTGGGTACTGTGCTAAGGGTTTATATTAGTCACTCTTAATTAACCCTCACAACAGCCCTATGATACTTAACTATAAGTATCCTCATTTTAGGGATGAAAACACAGATCCCAAGAGGTTAGGTATATTGCTTAGGCCACACAAGTAAGTGGTATAATTTGATTAAGATTAGTAATTATCTACCCAGACTCATGCTGTAGAGCCAGGATTAGGATATCTGTAGAATTTCACTGGATATTCTTGCTTTCAGAAGTAATGTAGGGAAAGCCCCCTCTTGAGACCTGTGTGTCAAGGCTTTGTGTCTGCCTCTGTCCGTCCTGGTGTTTCAGCCCCCTGGGAGTCCTCAGTGCTCCCTTGGCCACGTCTTACAGGTCGCTGATGTGTGGGCATGCCCAGGAGAACCACGTGTAGACTCAGTCTCGATCCAAACGTCATGAACCCATAACCATACTTTGCTTTGTCTCCTGTCACTGATCTCTCCCTGTGCAGTTAAGAAATCTGCCTGCAGATTTACATCTGAAACAGTGGCTTGCCTTTAAGCCGCCAATTCCAGTGGGTTATATGTTTGTCTTTTTTTAATCTAGGACAGAAAAAAGGTCAGTTATAGAGAACAGGACACATATGTGATGCAGAAAACATAACTTTTAGTGAAAAGACAAACCACAAATACTGAATTGATAATAATTAACCTTTTCAATCAGAGAAGGCATGGCACCCCACTCCAGTACTTTTGCCTGGAAAATCCCATGGACGGAGGAGCCTCGTGGGCTGCAGTCCATGGGGTCGCTAGAGTCGGGCACGACTGAGCAAGTTCACTTTCAGTTTTCACTTTCATACATTGGAGAAGGAAATGGCAACCCACTCCGGTGTTCTTGCCTGGAGAATCCCAGGGACGGGGGAGCCTGGTGGGCTGCCATGGGGCCGCACAGAGTTGGACACGACTGAAGCGACTTAGCAGCAGCAGCAGCCTTTTCAATACATTGGCATTTCCAGAGCTCTTGGGAAAATACTATTGTACGTTCTCACTTATTGTTGGCTTTGAAACTTCCCTGTAGTTCTCTTTCCAACCTGGACACCTCCTCTATTCCTGATTTTCCACTTGTTTGTTCAGCTAATATTTTCTGAGTACCTGCTGTGGGCTAAGCCATCCAAATACAGCCGTGAACAAGACAGATATAATTATGACCATGATAAATGCCACAGGGGAAACTAGTAGGTGCTATTAAAAGAGTAATAGTAGAGGAGGGAGAAGAGTTGTGAAGTCAGAGAGGCTTTCTGGGGCGATTCTGTTTAGCTGAGAGTGGAGGATGACTAGGATCCAGGCAGGAGGGACAAGAGAATGGAGGACGCATTCCAGGCAACGGGAGACCCCTGGGCAAGCAAGAGCTTGACTCATTTGAGTCGCTGAGCAGCAGTCAGAGACAAGAAAGCACTTCCCGGAAGGAAAGAGCCCCATACTGGAGAAGGGACTTTCTTTCCCAGAAGTATTGACTTAAAAATTGATGCCCCTGGGAAAACTGATAATATTGCTGACCCACTGTTATTGCCGGGGGATAAAAGATGAAGTGGCCACGTTTCAAGGCTGGTGCTGGGGGGAGGAGTGGGAGCCAGGGCTGAGGGGGAGGTTGGGGAGGTGGGGAGGGCTGTGGGGCGACTCTCACTCGGGGGGCTCTCTCCCCTCAGGCCTGAAGACCATCGTGGGCGCCCTGATTCAGTCCGTGAAGAAGCTGTCAGACGTGATGATCCTGACAGTGTTCTGCCTGAGCGTCTTTGCCTTGATCGGGCTGCAGCTCTTCATGGGGAACCTGCGCAACAAGTGTGTGGTGTGGCCCATCAACTTCAACGAGAGCTATCTCGAGAACGGCACCAAGGGCTTTGACTGGGAAGAGTACATCAACAATAAAAGTAGGTAGCCCTTTCTCTGGACGAGTGGGGAGGACGTCTGTCTCCAGTGCGCATAACGGAGCTACCCCTGGGCTGTAAAAAGTGCCTGGGCCAGAAAGAAAGGCCAGGACTGCTGGGAGGAGCTTTGTGAACTTTCTGCCATTCCTTGAGGTCACATTATCTTCAGGAGCTTGCAGATATCAGCCCTCTCACCCCTGCTCTCTTTTCTCTCCCTTTAAAAGGATAAGTGAAACTTTATATTTTGCTCCCATGTACCCTTAAACTTATGCTTTGGAAAATCGAGCTTATAAACTTGATGAAAAATCCTTTTTTTCCCCTGAGATATTTAAACATTTAGAGTATACCTGAGCTTCCTTGGTAGCTCAGATGGTAAAGAATCCACCTACAATGCAGGAGACCTGGGATTGATCCCAAGGTTGGGAAGATCCCCTGGAGAAGGAAATGGCTACCCACTCCAGTATTCTTGCCTGGAGAATTCCATGGACAGAGGAGCCTAATAAGGTACAGTCCACGGGGTCACAAAGAGTAGGACACGGCTGAGCGACTTTCGCTTTCACTGTTCACTTAGGTTTCTTAATATTACTAAGACCTTAGCAATCAGTCTGGTCTAGGGAGTTGAGTAATCTCCAAAAAATAACTGTTTGATGCTATCACAGTTTAGGAGTTTTAACAAGTTCATTTCAGGAACCAGAGCATTTGGGTGTTACTCTTAGGAATGTTTGGTGTAGTAGTGTACATGTGTGTAAAGTCGCTTCAGTCACGTCCGACTCTTTGTGACCCTATAGGCCATAGCCCCCCAAGCTCCTCTGTCCATGGGATTCTCCGGGCAAGAGTAATGGAGTGGATTGCCACACCCTCCTCCAGGGGATCTTTCTGACCCAGGGATAGAACTCACGTCTCTTAAAGATGCATTGGCAGAGGGGTTCTTTACCACTAGCACCACCTGAACTTGTATGAAACTAGGGAGGAAAGTTAGCAGTATCACTCTTAGTCACTCTTGAGGAAATCAAGGCAGATAAGTATCCACAAGAAAGTGTTCAAAGGGGATTTCAGGGACACAAACAGGAAAGGGAAACGTGTCTTCTGATTAAAAATAGGACATGGTTACTAGTGATCAGTTTATCTTTGGTAAAGAGAAGTTATAAGGAAAGATAGAAGCGTAGAGTTGTATAAGGGGTAAAGAACTCAGAAACCTCTCTTTTAGACCCTTTGATTCGAGGACTAGAACGTGGCATAGAGATCTGAAGTATTAATACAAGTATTAGTCAGGTGTCTGAAAAAAACGTTGCATTAAAGCCCACGTGGCAGCACTTTTCATTGTTAAGTATGTAGAGGAAAATAGTTAATGGGCAGGAATTCTTACCAAGTCTCACTGCCGTCGGAAAAGATCTATATGAGCTAAAATCAATAACTGTTTCTGCTGGGCTCGTTAGGAACAGTGTAACCTTGTTCTCTCATTCACTTAAATCTGCCTTATTCATTTCCTGCCTCTTCAAACTTCTCTAGCAAATTTCTACATAGTTCCTGGTATGCTGGAACCTTTGCTCTGCGGGAACAGTTCTGATGCTGGGTAAGTAGCTCACTTAGTTTTATTCTCCTCCCTCCAAAACTATTGTGTCACCCAAAAATGAACAATATTTTCACTTTCTTTGTGCTTGTGTAGTGGGTCCAGTAAATTGGTTGACTCAGACTTTCTTTCTGTTTTATATTTGTCCATCCGAAGTTGACATTTCACTAGTAGGTGAAGGTTGCTATTAGTCTTAAACCATAATCAAAGATATAAAAGGCTAAGGACAGGATCTATAACACCAGATATCTTGCTGGTCTCTTGTAGACTCCCCTCCTTCTGTCTTAATACAAAAAGTTATCAAGTAAGGGCACTGTTTTCATGATAGGTTAGCACCCAAGGTTGACCCCAAATATGCCAGGCCTGACAGCATGTGGGAGGGAAAAGAGTTGCAATGTATTATCTTCCGCTCCCCGCCCACTCTGCCGCCTTTTTTTCATTGTGGCAAAATATATATAACATAAAATTTGGTCTCTTAACCATTTTTACATATACAGTTCAGTGATATTACCTAGAAGTCCATTTAATTTCTATATTGAAGTATTGATAGATATTAGAAATGATATTGGAATAAATATCAAGTGAGTCTTAAAGCAGAGGAACTATTACAACTGAGATCACTGAAATCCTAGTATGATATAGGTTGTCACAGTGAGTGTTAAGAGAATAGAGATGATTAAGACGAATGTCTAGGCATTTGTCATTTCGGTTAGTAGCTAAGTTAAACTTGGTTGATCTAGGACAGTGATTCTCAAATTTTGACATGCGTAAGAATCATCTGACATGCCCCTTAAAAATGCAAATTCATGGATCCCGTATGCAGAGTTTTTATTCCTAGGTCTTGTCTAGGACATAGGTATCCGCCTTTTTAAGGCGATTCTGATCCTAGACTGTCCCCGGGACATCATTTTTGAAAAATTCACCTGGCTACTTTGTTTCTTTCCTCTTCTTTTTTTAAAATTCCTGTTTGTGGCTGTTTATTATCTGCAAGGTCATAGAGATGACTTCCAGCTGATGACCCGGTAGGATTACGCTGAAAAGCCCGGTGCTTCCTTTTCTTTCCTCAGGCAATGTCCAGAGGGATACCAGTGTATGAAGGCAGGAAGGAACCCCAACTATGGTTACACGAGCTTTGACACTTTCAGCTGGGCCTTCTTGGCATTATTTCGCCTTATGACCCAGGACTACTGGGAAAACTTGTATCAATTAGTAAGTAATACCATGGTTTTTGGTGATGGAATTTACATAACAATACGAGGGGTTGGGGACATTCTGTGTAAGAGACCTTTGGTGAAGATATTATACAGAATCTTTGAGTGGTATTTCTCAGAGTCAGCTAGTTTACAAACTTAAGTAAATTCTTCCAGCTCTCGGCCCAGTTTCTTTAATGCTCATCATGTATCGCTGTAGATGCTCACAGACTTGACAGCTCTTGCCTGGCCCGGGAATCTGCTATCTCCATCCTTCCTACTTCACAGACCCTCTTCAGTGTTTCTCCTTTTGGATGTTTGGGCTTAGGGCCTCTTTAAACATGTTCTGTAAGGCATTTTGCTAGACATTATAAAAAAGAGATTTTATCTACAAGGATCTTGGAGCCTAAATATGTCAACATTTTGAGATTTAGAACACAGTTGTATTTGTTCAAGAACATTGTGACAATTTTTTTTTTTTTAAACAGTCACTGCCATTCTGTTGGCCTGCTTTGGTGACTCTAGACAAGTCATATAATTTTGCTGGGTGTGATGGAGAAGTTAGTCTAGATGATTGCTGAGGGTCTTCCAACTTAGAAATTCTCTGATAATCCAATGTTTTACATTTGACTCTAAGGCTTTGATAATGCTAGTTAGTTTGATGATAATAATTGTGAACCCCTCAGACATGAAGGAAACCCTTTAAGTGAACTAACTTTTTTTTTTTTTCAATGAAAGTTTCTTATTAGGAGTTCCTGGAATTCTTCCTTTCTGTTGTACAGCCAAGTATTCCCATGAAATATTTGTAACTGATGCTAAGTTCCATGAAATATTTGTGGTTGAGAAGAATAAAAAGGAAAACTAAGTGATAATGGGTCCTCTGTATATGCATATAACCTAAAACCCAGTTGTTCTTTGATGTCTGTTTGTTTGGTGCTAGAGAAAGCAATACTCTCAGGATCTTCTTTCCTTTTTCTCCCCTACCCCACCCCCACATCCTTTACATTATATCCCTCTTTAAAAACTCATCCTGTTGCAAAAGGCTAAGGAAAGATGTCACTCAAGATAGGGACTTCTTATGAGTTGGGCCTGATTCCAAAGATGAGATTTCTGTAAATGCTCTTTGAAGGCCAGTATATAAATGACCTGAGGTCTTTGTTTTCATTTCTTCACACTTGTTTTAAAACCAGCTGACAAAGTCAAACGTAATTCTTAGCTCAGAGCAATTTTTCCTTTTAAAAAAGTAAGCATTTTTCTATGGAAGGAGTGTATTAGGAGTATTTGGAATGGAAGAGGATTTTTTTTTTTTTTTTTTTTTTGGCCACAGTGAATAGGAGGTACTACTGACATTTCCTGTGAGTCTTGGGTAGGGGAGGCCATTTGGCAGCTGGGGATGCTGAGTGTCTGCAGTGTGAAGAAGTTCCATGCAAGAAAGGCTGGTCCTGTTCAAAGTGCAGTACTGCCTCTGCAGAGGAACATCAGCCCATGAGTTGTTTTCAGCCTGATTGGTTTGATGCGAGCAACTTAAGAAGTGGTTTTTGTCTTTACAGACCTTACGAGCAGCTGGGAAGACGTACATGATCTTCTTCGTCTTGGTCATCTTTGTGGGCTCTTTCTATCTGGTGAACTTGATCCTGGCTGTGGTGGCCATGGCTTATGAGGAGCAGAATCAGGCAACCCTGGAGGAAGCAGAGCAGAAAGAGGCTGAGTTCAAAGCAATGTTAGAGCAGCTGAAGAAGCAACAGGAGGAAGCACAGGTTGGCGATCAACTCTTTGCCATAGTCCTTCCTGCCAGATCGTGGTGACTAAGCCCCCATCTGATTGCCACTCCAGCTGATCTTTTTAGGCACACTGTCTAACAGAAGTCATCGATCTGATTGAAATAACCCAAATAACAACTGCAGATGGTCAGTCCAATTGTTATATTTGTCTTAGTGGCCAAATTGTTTGTGAATATGATCTTCTGTTGAATCTCTTAACCATTCAGTGCACAACTGCTGTGATAGCTGGAGAGAGAAAAAAAAAAAAAAGTGACCAGAGCAGTTTATATAATGCATCATGTAAGCATGGGTGTTTTTGTTGGGGGAAACATTAGGATCTCCTTCAGAGATTGTCTGTGTTCGTAACGAGTCTTGAAAAGAAGATACAAGTAAAGTATTGAAGTAAAATTTAGAAAATAAACTTGTGATTCCACTAACACCCTAACATCTTACTTTTTTTAAGCAAAATTAGGAAGGTATGATGATATTTACAGGAGACTTAGAAAATACCGAAGAAAGTTACATATAGTTCCACTGTACATTACAATTATTTTTAAATAGATAAATTAAGATTTTTAGTTAGAGTTTCAATATCAAACTTGCAAAAATTAGTGGAACAAACAGATAGGAGAGTAGAAAGATACAGTAGACCTGGAAAGCACTATGAACTAATTCAACATAATTAAGGTTTATATAATTTTCACTCAACAGCGGGATGCAGATTCTATTCATGTTCCCATAGACTATAAACTGGGAGACATGGGACTGTATCCTGGGTCATAAAACAAAGTGCAAAAAATTTCATGGTCTAAAGGTATTGAAATCATACAGAGTCTGTTTTCTTATCACTGATAACACTTTGCTTTTTAATTTTTATCCAAATATACACATATTTTTTACATTGTTGGGGCCATAATATATAGTATTGATTTTCAGAGTTGCCCAAAAAAAGATCATTTGGTATCAAGGTGGCAGCCAAGTTCTTGTCTGAGATACTAAACAGAGTAAGTCCCAAAGCTCTCACCATGAAGTTCCTCTCTGATTATGCAGGGCTGTGTGCTACCATACAAATTTAGCTAGGAAATGGAGATACCAGGCCCCCACCACAGTGTCCTCTGACAGACTTGTTTTCCTTCCTCCTTTTTTCCCTGTCTTTGGGAAAGGAAGGAAGTGATCTCCACCACTTGCTTAGCTTTGTGTGGCTCTAGTTAATTGCTTCCAATCTGGTCTGTTGCTGTGAAATTTTACTTTCCTAGGCGGCGGCGATGGCCACTTCAGCAGGAACTGTCTCAGAAGATGCCATAGAGGAAGAAGGTGAAGAAGGGGCAGGCTCTCCCCGGAGCTCCTCTGAAATCTCTAAACTGAGTTCCAAGAGTGCCAAAGAGAGACGGAACCGGAGAAAGAAGAGGAAGCAAAAGGAGCTCTCCGAAGGAGAGGAGAAAGGGGATCCTGAGAAGGTGTTCAAGTCAGAATCAGAAGATGGTTTGAGGAGGAAGGGCTTTCGGCTCCCAGACAACAGAATAGGGAGGAAGTTTTCCATCATGAATCAGGTAAACTTTTGGTGCCGGGTCACAGAAGCCTAAGCAATTCTAGGTTTCCTAACCTTACTTGATTCTCATATTCCCCTTTGGGTTTACATTTTCCAGTCCCATGCCTGCATCCTCAGGCCACCTCCACACTCCACTTTGTTTTCCTCTAGGAAGAAGTGCTGCTTACGTATAAAGGCTGCCTTCTCTGCTCTAAATCCCACCCAGGACAACTTTGTCACCTTTGGCAAACTTAACTGCAGCAGGAAAATCTGTGTCACTCCAACAGGCCTTGTATTCTAAAGCATAGGTCCCCAGCCTCCAGGACATGATCTGAGGTGGAGCTGATGTAATAACAATGGAAATAAAGTACACAATAAATGTAAAATGCTTGAATCATCCTAAAACCCAGCCCTACCCCGATCTGTGGAAAATTGTCTTGCATGAAACTGGTCCCCGGTGCCAAAAATGTTGGAGACCACTGCTCTAAAACATCATGAAGAGCTTTTCTTAGCATCTGAACTCCAGAATTTAGATCAAACACCTTAAGAGTTGTATGTAATTTTAGGTTAAAAAAAAAAGTCATGAAACTCTTTAGGTCACCTTATTTGAGTGTGGCAAGTTCTGATAATTATTCTAGATTTATAATGTCATGCTGATAAATTAGCCTATGGCAGATTAAAAGCCTCTAGTTTTACCCAACTTTGTTAAATTGGGAAGCTAAGAGAGAGAGAAGGGAGAGAACTTATGGATAATTATTGAGTATTGTATTACTATACAGTTCATGATATGATAAATATTTTTGGATTTCAAAGAACACCACCAAAATCCAATTCTTAAGCTACTTAATGCCCCATTTTAAAGAAAGTTTATAAGGTGTAGGATAGATTTGCAGTTCCTGATTGTGGCAGTGCAGCCAGAGTCTTTTCTTGTTTCTCAGAGATGATTCATGGTCCTCTCCCTTACCTCCCTCTCCTCCCAGTTCAGTCCTTTGCTAGTCCAGTTCGTTTTATCGCAGCAAAATCTCTCATGTCCACCCTCTTCTTTTTGTTCCTATTAATGCTACTTTAGTTCAGACTTTATATTACTTTGTTCTACTGTAGTTATCCAGTACAGCTTCATTCCCTCTGGTCTGTTCTCTCTCTCTCTGTCATGTTTTATATATTGTCAGCCAATCACTTCCTAAAACATATCTCTGGTTATTCATTACCAAGCATTTATTGAGTGCCTACCATGTGTCAAGGATTGTGCTAGGTCCTAGAGATTGAAAGGTGGTTAGAACACCATGTCTGCCCTAGGGAGCTTACAGTATAATAGGGTAGCCAGACACACCAAAAAAATTATTTTTGTGATAGCACTGATGGTATTGTTCCACAGTTGAAATACACAGGCATGTTTTGGAAGGCACAGATCTATTCCAGCCTGGAGCTTCAGCAAAGATTTTCTGGGGCAGGTCAATAAAGGATAAATAGGAGTTAGTCGGGTAATGAGCATGTGTGTTGGTGAGGGAGCAGGAAGACAGAAGAACGAACATTCCAGGTTTGGAAGAAAAGCGTGTTCCAGTTTGGACATCCAAAATATGAATTATTTCTTGGGAAACCAATTTGCACACGTGGATAGTCAAATTACAGCTCAGGGAAGAGATCCTGAGCTAAGAGATAGTGGTTGAAACCAAGAGACTGGCTGAGACGACTTGGAGAGATTGGGTCAGGTGAAAGGACAGTGACATGCAATATGACACTGATGTTCATGGGCTTCGGAGATAGACCTCATAGAGGAAAACAAGTGAATATTGGTCATGAGGGCTGCTAAGAGAACCAAGAGTGCAGTGAGGACTGGAGAGCACAAGGGTAGGAGAGGGAGGAGAACGATCAGTGGATTGAAGCTTAACAGAGATGCATCATGAGATCAGAACTGGAAATGCCTGTTAGATTTGGCGCTAGAAGTCCTTGAGAACTTGAAAGACAAATTTTAGTCCAGCGTAAGGGTGGATGCCACATTGAATGGGAAGAGACTTTCCATTCAAACTTTTCTAAAGAATGTGAGTGAAAGTAAGCATTGTTATAATCTGTTATGGGGGGAGACCCAGAAGAAGGGGAGACGGAAGTAGAAAATGGAGTAGAGTCGAATAGAAAATAGAACAGTCTTGGGAGATATGAGAATAGGTGTAGCCTTGAAAAGGAAAGGGGCACCTTGTCCTCCCCCCCCCCAAAAAAAACACATAAGGCAATAGGTGTGTGTGTGTGTATGGATGAGTTTGTAGATGGGAAGTAGGAAATGGAGAAAGATGGCCCCTGACCGTCTCGTTTTCAATAATGTATGAAATGTAAAATCTTATCGAAGGAAATGAGAGGTTGAATCAGGAGGGTGAAGAAAATAGTGACAGCTTAAAACAGTTAATAAGAAGATTGGAGAGGGAATTCCCCCAATCAGGTTCAGTCTGTTTACTAAAGAAGTCCCAGCCCTTCAGCATTGAATTCACAGCACCCTGCTTCCCGGGACTCAGCTTCCCTTTTACAGTCTCCAGTCCCTGTGCCCCATCAAGCCCTCTGTACTCACACCAGAGAGAACTGTTAGATGCTTCTCATACATGATGCTTCTTTTCTACCCTGTTTTGCTCCAGAAACAGCCTCTCTAACAAGCCCTGTTTTTTCCATTTCTGAATGTCCACATACTTACTCTTCACATTCTTCTCCCAAGAAACCTTCCCTGACCTGCCCTCATCCTACGCCCGGTTAGAAATTATCATTTCATCTTTCCATTATGTTTTATATGTCCCTCTTTGTGTGTTGCTTTTTACTGTATGTGATTTTATATTTACTAATCTTCATATCCTGTCTTCTCTCACATAATGTCCTAATATTAAGGCCTACTTCTGTGTACCTTCAGAGATTTGTTGGAAAAATGAATGAAGTACTTTTGTGAAACTGATTTAACCCCTTCTGGAACTTCTTTATGGCCTGGAACCATCTCTCTCTCACCTTCACCTCACCTTTCCCCTAGTCCAGCCTCTTTTGAGGGAGTGTGATTGTAGCTTTGTTGTAATGCAACCCTCGCCTTGAGAGCCATCCTGAGCTTGTTAATAAATACCTTAGCACCCTTAACACTTCGCTATTGAATGGGCTCTGATTAATCTATAGGCTTCAGCACAGAGTTGCGCTGATTGCTCTCTAGCTCAAAAAATAAAGCTGGGCTTCTGAGATGTCCTGTTTCACATGAAAATAGTCACTTCTTCTCATTTCCCCATCGGAAAAAACTGTGGATTCCTTGAGGCCTCGGCTGACTGCCAAGACTTCCTTAGAAACTGCACGGCAGTGGTAGTCTTTGTCCTAGGACTCTCCTGCAGTTTCTCTGATTTTATCTGGAACAATGGTCGAGGCCTAGAGAGATTAACTCTTTTATCTAAGGTTATATAGCTAGTAGGTGTTGGGGTCAAGATTTGAACCAGGTCCTTCTGACTATAAGCCTTGTTACTGCAGTCTCTAGCCATCCCCTCCCTACTCACCTCCACACATACGTGGTCATCTGTTGGGCTGGCTTAACAGTGAAGGTGACTTTGGTTTTCCCACCACACAGTTCAAGTGAACATCAGTGGCCTGTACTGCAGATCCGCTGAGAGTCGCTATTTTTTTCTTTATTTTGCTGGAGTACAGTTGATTTCCAGTGTTAGTTTGAGATCCTCTTGAGACATAAAATTATTGCTGTGTTTTTAGGCTTTAGGTGAGTTTATAAAGTCCCTTTTTGCAAAGTATTTTAATTATTCTGCTGCAGCAGTTCTCAGACATTTTGGTCTTCGTATCTTTAAAAATTATTGAGGATTCCAAAGAGATTTTTTAATTTATTGTATTAGAAATAATAATTAAGAAATGTTATAATGTTCATTTACTGATTTATTGAAAAAAAAATGGTAATGATAAACCTACTATGTTTAACACAAATCATACGTATTTTTTAAAAAATTAAGTTTTCCAGATCAAAAAAATGCAATAGAAAAAAATGGTACTGTTTACATCTTTGCAAATCTCTTTAATCTGTGGTTTAATGGGAGATGGCTGAAATAGCATACCTTCATTCAGTCCATTGAAATATTCCTTTTGATTGAAGTATTTAAAGAAAATCTGTTTTCATACAGATATAGTTGGAAAAGGGAGGAATATTTTAACAACCTTTTCATATAATTGTGAATATTCTTCTTTGATGCTGTTCCAAAATTGGATAACAGTAGGTTTTTAAATGGTTAGTTGCAACGTGGAAGCTGAAACTGTATCAGTAACTTGGTACTGTTACATTAAAGTCCTTTGTTGTATTTTACACCATAGATATTTAATTCTTGAATGATTTGTAGCATCCTACATTGATCCTTTGGGAAATACTGCTTCACTGAATTATGCAGCTCTTCCAAGTACTAACACAGAATATTAAAACGCCACATACGTTCCCGCTCAAGCTCATAAGAAAAGTCTTTAAATTCTGGGAAACTGTCAGGCTTGCAGTCTGTACCTCTGAGAAATGAGAGTGAGAAAGGCAGACATCTTCTTAATATTATTATGAAGTAGTTTAATCTTGTGACCCACCGCCCGTAAACAGGGCACAAGGACCTAGGAGTTCCGAGACCACATTTTAAGAACCACTGTTGTATTGAAAGAAAAAGCGAAGTGAAGAAAAGATGAACTATGGCGTGGAAACAGGACATTTAAATCGTCAATTTCTTACATTCCAAACATCCTAGTCATTGTTAAGCTTCATTCCAGTAGACAGCTGACATGTATGCCCTGAAATTCCCAGTTAATTTTTCTGTGTAATCTGAGGCCATGCCCTCAAATCAGAAACATCCCAGAGCTGTTCTCCCAAGCAGACACCTAGATCTAAAGTAGTATTTTTAGTTAGCTGTGATGTGACTGCCTGAAAAGGACCGGATGCTTCTTCCTGGTTTGTTGATAGCAAACATTTTGAAAACAGGACCCATCTCATAAACTAGCTGAATCACAGGAGTTAATAGAGCCACAGGTCCCAAGTCATCAATGAAACCTTTCAATCCAGGAAAATTAAGATTGGGGAGGGGCCAGGGTGGCTACTCTCAGGATGTGTCTCCTTAGGGAATTGGCCAGATCAGGGCTAGATACAAGAGGTACAAGGCGAAATGGGTTCATCTTTTCCCTTCTATGTTGATTGCAGTGGACTCTTTTGCCAAGAATGGAACAAAGAATTAAAGAATAATAGATACACTGTTTACTTTTAGTTTGTATTTTTTCCAGGATCCTGATTCCTGAGTGTCCCTAGATCACAGAATTTATCATTATCTTTCCATCACTTCCTATCACTGTCCTATCAGTTAAGAATAGTCAGGTATTATTATATACTACATGAGGTCTGCTGCTGCTGCTAAGTTGCTTCAGTCGTGTCCGACTCTGTGCAACCCCAGAGACAGCAGCCCACCAGGCTCCCCCGTCCCTGGGATTCTCCAGGCAAGAACACTGGAGTAGGTTGCCATTTCCTTCTCCAATGCATGACAGTGAAAAGTGAAAATGAAGTCACTCAGTCGTGTCTGACTCCTAGCAACCCCATGGACTGCAGCCCACCAGGCTCCTCCATCCATGAGATTTGCCAGGCAAGAGTACTGGAGTGGGGTGCCATTGCCTTCTCTTGTATGAGGTCTAATATAATATATTTCCTCATACAGTCCATAATATTTTCTACTAGGCTGTAGCTTTTGAGAGGGCAGGGACCATGTTACATGTCTTGTTCACCACTGTATCCATATCACTTAGCACACAAGTGTTTGATGATCTTTTGTCAAATAAAAATCAGACCTCTTTCCTACTATGTAGACCTAATATACTAGGTAGTGTCAGCACCTAACATTTTGCTAACAAAAATCATGGATACAGTCCACGGAAGCTTGCTGTGAGAAGGGAGGCAGATTTTATTTTCTGTATTTTATGATGCTTTGACATGCTAGGAGCCTTGCTGGCTGGAGAGAGCTGCCCCTCCCAGTACTAGTTTAATTCCTGGAGATAGCGAACAACTTGCCCTTGCATGTGCAGATCAACCAGTCCAAGACCTTTATCCCCAGCCTCCTTTCATCTAATTTACACACCAGCCAATATTTCCCCAGCCCTAAATCCACTGTGTGGATCACAATGAACTATGGAAAATTCTTAAAGAGATGGGCATACCAGACCATCTGACCTGCGTCCTGAGAAACCTGTATGCAGGTCAGGAAGCAACAGTTAGAACTGGACATGGAACAACAGACTGGTTCCAAATAGGAAAAGGAGTACATCAAGGCTGTATATTGTCACCCTACTTATTTAACTTATATTCAGAGTACATCATGAGAAACGCTGGGCTGGAGGAAGCACAAGCTGGAATCAAGATTACCAGGAGAAATATCAATAATCTCAGATATGGTGATGACACCACCCTTATGGCAGAAAGTGAAGACAAGCTAAAGAGCCTCTTGATGAAAGTGAAAGAGGAGAGTGAAAAAGTTGGCTTAAAGCTCAACATTCAGAACACAAAGATCATGGCATCTGGTACCATCACTTCATGGGAAATAGATGGGGAAACAATGGAAACAGTGAGAGACTTTATTTTGGGGGGCTCCGAAATCACTGCAGGTGGTGATTGCAGCCATGAAATTAAAAGACACTTGCTCCTTGGAAGAAAAGCTATGACCAATCTAGACAGCATATTAAAAAGCAGAGACATTATTTTGCCAACAAAAGTATGTCTAGTCAAAGCTATGGTTTTTCCAGCAGTCATGGATGGATGTGAGATTTGGACTATAAAGAAAGCTGAGCACCGAGGAATTGATGCTTTTGAACTGTGGTGTTGGAGAAGACTCTTGAGAGTCCCTTGGACAGCAAGGAGATCCAACCAGTCCATCCTAAAGGAAGTCAACCCTGAATATTCATTGGAAGGACTGATGCTGAAGCTTGAACTCCAGTACTTTGGCCACCTGAAGAACTGATTCATTGGGAAAGACCCTGATGCTGGAAAAGATTGAAGGTGGGAGGAGAAGGGGACAACAGAGGATAGATGGTTGGATGGCATCACCAACTTGATGGACATGAGTTTGAGTAAGCTCAGGGAGTTGGTGATGGACAGGAAGGCCTAGCTTGCTGCAGTCCATGGAGTCGCAAGGAGTTGGACATGACTGAGCAACTGAACTGAAATCGCTCCAGAGCCAGGACTTACAGGACCATTTCTATAGCCCAAAGCCTGTCTGAAATTATTCAAACTGTCCAATTTTAAACTTGTTCCAGTGTGTCTGCTCTGCTTCACCATCCCTATCTAAGGAAACCACAGCAAAGGCTCTGGGCCCAGCTTACCATACCTGATTAAAACAAAGTCATAGGTACATTCCAAGACACTTATAAGTCTTCTGGCCAGTCACATTGTTAGAGAAGTGCTTCTTAAACTATCTGTAGTGAAGGACCAGTTTCTATTTTTCCCAATTCTTCATGAACTGATAGATACTCTTATATAATAATAGTAAATTTTTAGAGAAAAGTATCCCATGCTTGGATGTTGTGAAAATGCCTAATTGCTCTTAAAATATCTAAATGCTTCTCTCAGCTTTGTACTGTCTCATTGCAAACCAGTAATGGATCATGTACTAGCAGTGATCTGTAGATCGCACTTGGAGAACTGGTTGAGGAGAATGAATCAGTGAGGGTGCCCAACCATGTATGTGAGATGTGGATGAACTAGAGGAGGCACTGATCCCCTCTGCCAACCCAGCAGCATGAAGAAGGAAGTAAGAGTGGGCTGTGTGTGTTCCTTATTAAAAATATATGTCATTTATTTATTTCTGGTCATTTGGGGTCTTCAGCACTACCTGTGGGCTTGCTCTAGTTGCGATGAGCAGGGACTACTCTTCCTTGCAGTGGGCAGGCTTCTCATTGTGGTGGCTTCTTTTGTTGCAGAGCCCAGGCTCTAGGGTGCACAGGCTCAGTAGTTGTGGCACTCAGGCTGAGCTGGCCACAAAGAACTTTCACAGTGGAAACTCTAAGGCAAACATCTAATATAGTTAAAAGTTACTTTGAAATTTCTTTAGAGCCATAATTGGGCAAACTGATTATCTCAGGGTAGCAAGGAGGGCTGTCTGAGGCCACTGGTTGCCAGGTTTTGTTCTCTTAGAGCACTGGTCCTCAAACTGGGATTGTATCCTTTCAGGGCACTTGAAGATTTTTCAAGCACAGTTTTAAGGAACTTGATTTTCAGATCTTTAAGTTACATATTCCTGTACCTAGGGTGAACCCTGTGGTCTAAAGTTACACCATTTCTCCTTTTCCATTTTTCTTTTCACAATCAGCCTTCTCCCACTTTACAAAAGGAAGGCATACCTCTCTATCATCCCAAATCCTGAAGATCTTTGGGGTGCCAGACAAAGGGACGGTTCAAAATATTAGTGTCTACAGAGTTTTCTTTAAGCTGTTGTTCAGTCACTTAGTCGTGGCCGACTCTTTGCGACACCATGGACTGCAGCATGCCAGGCTTCCCTGTCCTTCACTATTTCCCAGAGTTTGCTCAGATTCATGTCCATTGAGTCCATGATTCTGTCTAACAATCTCATCCTCTGCCACCCCTTCTCCTGTTGCCTTCAACCTTTCCCAGCATCAGAAACTTCCAGTGAGTCAGCTCTTCGCATCAGGTAACCAAAATATTGAAGTTTCAGCTTTAGCATCAGTCCTTCCAATGAATATTCAGGATTGATTTCCTTTAGGATTGATTGGTTTGATCTTGCAGTCCAAGGGACTCTCAAGAGTCTTCTCCAGCACCACAATTTGAAAGCATCAATTCTTTGGCACTCAGCCTTCTTTATGGTCCAACTGTCACATACCTACATGACTACTGGAAAAAAACAAACAAACATGGCTCTGGCTATATGAAACTTCATCAGTGAAGTCGTGTCTCTGGTTTTTAACACGCTGTCTGGTTTGTCATAGCTTTCCTTCCAAGGAGCAAGCGTCTTTTAATTTCATGGCTATAATCACCATCAGTGGTGGTTTTAGAGCCCAAGAAAATATAATCTGTCGCTGTTTCCACTTTTTCCTCTTCTCTTTGCCATAAAGTGATGGAGCTGGATACCATGGATACTTAGTTTTTTTTAATGTTGAATTTTAAGCTAGCCTATTCACCCTTCTCTTTTCATGCTCATCAGGAGACTCTTTAGTTCTCTTTGTTTCTGCCATTAGAGTGGTAATCATCTGCATATCTGAGGTTGTTGATATTTTCCTGGCAGTCTTAATTCTAGCTTGTGATACATCCAGCCCAGTGTTTCGTATGATATACTCTGCATAGAAGTTAAATAACCAGAGTGACAATATACCTCCATGTCAGTATACAGCCTTGACAATATACTCCTTTCCCAATTTTGAAGTAGTCCGTTTTTCCATGTCCAGTTCCAGCCGTTGCTTCTTGACCAGTGTACAAGTTTGTCAGGAGACAGGTAAGGTGGTCTGATTCCCATTTCTTTCTTTTTTTTTTTTTTTAAATTTTATTTATTTATTTATTTTTTTCATCTCAGGTGTACATGAGTTCCCAATCTTGAACCCCCTTCCCACCTCCCACTCCACACCAACTCTCTGGATCATCCCGTGCACCAGTCCCAAGCATCCTGTATCCTGAACCAAATATAGACCGACGATTTCTCACACGACAGCACACGTTTCAGTGCCATTCTCCCAAACCTTCCCCCCCTCTCCCTCTCCCTCAAAGTCCAAAAGTCCATTCCATGCATCTGTGTTTCTTTTGCTGTCTCNGCACACACACACACACACACGATCACGCACAAACACACGCTGTCCTTCCTCCGCAGAAGCACACACACACACACACGATCACGCACAAACACACGCTGTCCTTCCTCCGCAGAAACACACACACACACACGATCACGCACAAACACACGCTGTCCTTCCTCCGCAGAAGTTCTTCTCACTCAGCACTCACACACCTCTGTAGCTGGCTCTCGATCCCAGGCCACATCCACTCAGCTTGCTTGGCCCTGGCACCGTTCACTGGGCCACCTCTCAGAATGGCTGATGCCATCTTCAAGCCACTCGGGCTCTGACACGCCTCACCAGCCTGGCCTCCCCCTGGGGATGCCATGTCCACCTGCTTAAGCTCTGACTCTGCCAGGTCTCCCACCCTCTCCAGGGGGGATGCCCTCCCATCCCCCTTAGGTTTCAACACCCTGTGCTGGGGAGCCATGCAACACAAATACTCTCCTTATCCTGCTCAGACATGGGGCTGTCCCCCCGGAGTGGGCACTCTCCTTGGACTGCATCAGCTCTGACAGCCCACACCAAGCCGCCCTCCTGCACAGATGCCCTGCTTGGGCCCCGGCACCTGACACCAAACCCCTCTCCATGTGGATAGGGCTTTAGAACTGGATCTTTTGAGGAAAGGCAAAAGGTTCACCTGACACCTAAGTTTAATTTCTGAGATTCTGAGCAAAAAAGGAAAAACAAGAAGTTGTTTTTTCCTCCTTCACCAAATACGCATGAATGTTATGGTTTCTTAACTGCAGCTTAAAGTACGTTTTCAGCCGAAAGGAGTCCTTTTCATACTGTCATTCTTCTTCCTCTGTGTCCCTGTAGTCTCTTATGCATACCTCTTTTTAAAGGGAGAGAGGACTCCACGTCCCTTGAAAGGGTCTTAGGGGCCCCAGGGATCCCCGGCTATACCGATAGCAGCTGCACTAGAACATAAAGTCTGAGGTGAATATTGGGTGACATTCCCAAGAGTTGTTGATGGGGATAACCTTGAATCTGCTCTTCTCCATTTTCCAAAAAAGTAATTCCTTCATACAGCCAAAAGCTACAAATTTATATTTACCCAAAGTCCATACAAGGGCAGCTCACTGTGTGGGCTGAAGGCATGAGGCAACATGCCTCTGTCACAGACATTTCTCTTTTTCCCTCTTTTAATGTTTATTTATTTATTTGGCTGTGCCAGGTCTTAGTTGCAGCACGCAGGGTATCTTTTTTCTTTTTTTTTCAGTTGTGGCATGCAGAATCTAGTTCACTGCCTGACTAAAGGATTGTACCAGGGCTCCCTGCGTCAGGAGTGTGAAGTCTTAGCCACAGACCCACCAGGCAGTCGCTATCACAGGTGTATCTACCAGGCCTCTGGAGGCCCAGCCTCCCATTAAAAGGCAGCACCACGGAACTGCATCTTCTCTCAGGAACCAGAATTCCCACGGGATAGCTGTTCTGAGGTTCATCACCTTGTGCTGTTACTGAGCACTTTCTGTGGGTTCACCAAGAACCAACAGGACAGCAGATTCTGTTTCTACGTAGTGTGCGTTAAGTGGGTTAATGTTTCTAAGTAGAGAAACCTTTGATGGGCTGACACTAAGGGCAAAATGTGTGTCAAGAGTTGATTTGATTAGCCACCCCTATTTGACTGACCTCATAAAGCGTAATATTCCATCTGTACATGCCTAGCTCGCACTATGAACTTTTGATTTAAGTTAACCCAATCTCTTCAGGGAGTATTTTCTTTCAGTTTTAGAATACTGCATCTTCAGTTTTAAAAAGTGCATGCAAGTGTGCTCAGTCGTTCAACTGTATTCAACTCTTTGCAACCCTGTGGACTGTAGCCCACCAGGCTCCTCTGTCCATGGGATTCTCCAGGCAAGAATACTAGAATGGGTTGCCATTTCCTTCTCCAGGGGATTTTCCCGACCCAGGGATCGAACCTGCGTCTCTTGCATTGGCGGGCAGGTTCTTTACCCCTGAGCCACCTGGGAAATGAAAGTCGCTTAGTCATGTCTGACTCTGCCACCCCATGGACTATACAGTTCATGGAATTCTCTAGGCCAAAATACTGGAGTGAATAGCCTTTCCCTTCTGCAGGGGATCTTCCCAACCCCAGGGATCAAACCCAAGTCTCCCACATTGCAGGTGGATTCTTTACCAGCTGAGCCATAAGGGAAGCCCAAGAATACTGGAGTGGGTAGGCTATCCCTTCTCTAGCGGATCTTCCTGGCCCAGGATGGGGGAAGCTTAGAAATGTATATGGAAACCAAAAATTTCCAAACCACTTAACCGTTTTATTTTCATCAAGTCATTCTGTTTTGTTTTTGGTTTACATTAATTCAGTGTATTTCCAAACCACAAGTATAATCTAAGTATTTTTCACTATTTTAAATTCTGACCTCAGACTATATCTCTGAAGTTTTTCTCAAGCCCCTTCATATGTAAACTGGGTAACCAAGTGGTTACAATTATTAACTTATTATGAATTTTAAATCTGATGCATATAAAGTCCTCTCCTCTAAAAACAGGATATTCAGTAATAGTCAGATATTACGTGGTTAGCCTAGAAAGAGAGTATTGATCTTGTCACAACTGGTGTTCATGGGGTTTTGCTTTCTGCCTACATGTTATGCTACTAAGGCCTTCAGGATACAGAAGGCATTGGGGAAACACACGGTGCTCTGAAAGGCAGAAAAGTGGGAATGAGTCAGGTAATAGAGAGAGGAAGTCATTCTCGTACCCAGTAAGCTCCAAATCTAGAACAATGATTACACCCTTGATTATCATATTGAGAAAATCAAAAGGAAGCACCAACAGAGTCTCCAACAATGAGAAAATTCTTTGAGGATGTGTTTACCCAACAGAATATTATACAAGCAATGAAAGTGGGAACGAGGAAGACTGTCGCAACATGAATGGAGTCATGATAGTGAAAAAAGTATGTCAAGTGAAATGATCATGATAAATCAAGATAAGTGAAAAGCCAAGATATGTAGTCTGTGGTTTTAAACTCTGACAAAATATTTTTATGCATTTGAAAAAAAAAGGAGTACATTAATAATTGTATGCAAGGCAGTGAGACTATTTCTCTAATATTTTGCACACTTTAAGCAATGTTTTGTTGCTTTTACCATTTAAAAGAAGCAGCTCTGCAGTATATGTCTACAGTCAAGGAGACACATAATGTTAAATCAAGAATAATGCTGTATTTTTCTAATATAATTAGAAACAGTGAGTGATTTTTTTTTTTTTTTGGTCAATATCCCAAATGTGGCATACACATTCAAATGACTGCTGACCCTTTAAGAATCACTTGTGTGATATTCCTGATTGCTTAGAATAAGTTTTTAACTGCCCTCTTGAACAATATGAATTGGGTAGTTCTAGCAACAAAGATGGGAACATTTCCTCTTCATTCAAGAGGAAAATAAGACTTTCCTGCATCAGGTGTTGTTGTCAGGGGACATGCAGGTATTGATGTCCTCAGAGGCAGAATTTAGTGAAGGCTGATGCTTGTGGCTTCTTGGACTTGCCGTATTCAAAGATAACGATAGAGGCATTTTCTTTCTATTATTTCCTTTTCTTACCCCTGCCTTCCCCCTCTTTAGGTTTTCACTGGAATTTTCACAGCAGAAATGTTCCTGAAGCTCATAGCCATGGATCCCTACTATTATTTCCAAGAAGGTTGGAACATTTTTGATGGATTTATTGTCTCCCTCAGTTTAATGGAACTGAGTCTAGCAGACGTGGAGGGGCTTTCGGTGCTGCGATCTTTCCGATTGGTATTCCATATTTCTCCAATTTCTTTTTTACATTTCCTGTCTTGTAGCTACTAGGAAGAATTTTATATAAGTTAATCTGATGATTTTACAAAATTCTTAGCTGTATCCTGCTCCCAGTTTCAGTTGACTGTTTATTGGTTTGTCAACTAAAATATTGAAAAACTTTTAACAAACATAAATCAGTTTTATGAAGTTCCTCAGAAAATAATGGTTAATCTAAAAGATGAAGAAGGATTCACAAGAGCTATTCTGAGGTCTGATTTGAATTTGCTGGTGAGCCCATTTCTTTATCTGAACATCTCCCTGAAATGGCAAATATTTCTCTCTTTTCCAAAGATGGCTCATTTCTTCTATCATGGTAATGCCTTCCAGAAAATGAGAATAAAATAATGTTTTTCTAAGTTATATTGAAATTAGTTGTTGAAAACAGATCTTTAGTGAAGAAGGATTTTTTTTAATGTATTTGAAGAAATTAGTGTTCAAATTACTAAATGCCTCTGAATGTATTAATAGTTAACAATATCCTCAGAATAGCTTCCTATGAAGCACAGGCATGAGTGATGTGCTGACTGAGTCCCTTGAGAAGCTGAGTTACCTTGAGGGTGTCCCACTCAGAGCATCAGAAATGGCTTAGATTTGTTCTCTTATTGGGAAAATACCTAAGCACTCAAAACTGAAAGGATTTAAGGATATTCAGCTTATCTAAGAAAGAGAATTGGATTAGAATGAAACTGTTTATAAAACAGAAATCTCATTAAATCCAAGTCACAAATAACATCTGTCACATTTCTGGAACCTCTGCTTACTGGTCTTTGGTTAGGATCCAGCCAACAGTAGACTTTTTGAGAGTAGTTCTTGTTATTTAGAAGATAAGATGAATTAAGTGAAAGAAGCATTACCACTAATACTCTGAATAAACTAACAGCCAGTCAGAATGGTGGAAAACTGAGAGAGGCCCAGATTACGTACAGAGCATCACCTGGTCAATCTTGAACTCTCAGATAAAACTCAGATTTTCAGTAGGGGAAAAAAAATGTCCAAATCAACATGGTTGCCTTCTACGAGAATTCCTGTTACATCCTGTTACACATACTACTACATGTGTAGTTATTAAGACATATGATGGTGATCTCTGTCCATGGGCTTTATTCATTATAATTCTCAGCTAGTTAGCCGAGACCTTATAATCATTCATCACAGAATACAGAAATTTTCTGATTAACAGATACCAAAAGTTCTGTCCTCTGAATTAATATCAGAGTAGTCCCTTTTCATAAAGCTTTTGGTATGTTAGAACTGCCCCCTTGGAAGCTGTGCTCTTCCTCCCAGTTAGTCCAAGCATGCCACAAAGTTTCATATCAGCCATTACCTATTTATTGGCAGGCAAAAAGAGAGATATGTAGAATTTTTAAATGCTTGTTTTTTTAAAGAGACAGATGATTTATTCTCACTGTCCTTACCAAGCCGATCTTTTGGTTCACTACAAATGACATTTTCCTTGATGTGACTGCTGAGAAGTCAAGGGAAAATCAGTAGGAGAAGGATATGTTCATGTATGGATTTTTAGAAGGTGGATTGACCTAGAGACTAATTCAGGGACTAGAGGCAGTATTCTTGGTTCTTAGTCCTAAATCTTTCACTTATTTTGCAGTTAATTAGTCTCCCTTCATCTGTGCCTCAGTTTCTCTCAGTTTTAAGATGCTGTTAGAAAACCCTGAGAATTGCCCGAGGGTGCTCAGTAAATGTAATGATCTTCCTAATCTTGTATGTTTTTATTGTAGCCATGTGATAAGAATAAATTAATTGAATTTCATTTGGGTTTTGTTTGGGTTTCTTTTCCATAGCTCCGAGTCTTCAAATTGGCCAAATCCTGGCCCACCCTGAACATGCTGATCAAGATTATTGGAAATTCAGTGGGTGCCCTGGGCAACCTGACCCTTGTGCTGGCCATCATTGTCTTCATCTTTGCCGTGGTGGGGATGCAGCTCTTTGGAAAGAGCTACAAAGAGTGTGTCTGCAAGATCAACCAGGACTGTGAACTCCCTCGCTGGCACATGCATGACTTTTTCCATTCTTTCCTCATTGTCTTCCGAGTGCTGTGTGGGGAGTGGATCGAGACCATGTGGGACTGCATGGAGGTGGCTGGCCAGGCCATGTGCCTCATTGTCTTCATGATGGTCATGGTTATTGGCAACTTGGTGGTTAGTGCTGACTTGTACATCTTTTTGTTCTTTGCTCTGAGCGTTTTGCCCTTGACCCAGAAGCCCAGTCTACTTAGTCCTTCCATGTGTGTGGTGGCGCTTACTCTTTCTCGGCCCAAGAACCCTAAGGTACACAGGAAAAGAGACTGCTGTTTTCAGAGGCCTACTGGGTCATGAGCCTCACAGCCTGTCAACCTTTTCATAACTGTCGAAACAAAACTCAGCAAAGTTGAGACACTTTTCCAAAGTCCCACAGCTAATAAACATCAGGGCTTGTATTAGATCCTTGACTTCAAAGTCTGTGATCTTTCTACTATTAAAAAAAAACCCTCAGAACTTCTCAGCCTGATCTTGTGGGCTGGATAATTATTTGTTGTGGAACTGTCCTGTGTATTGTAAGGTGTTTGTAGTATCCCTGGCTTCTACTTTTTACTGGCCAGTAGTGACCCCCAGCCCAAGTTGTAAAACCCAAAGATGTCTCCAGACATTACCAACTGTCCTCAGGGGGCAAAATTGTCCTCCTTTGAGAACCATGGATCTAAGCCATCCTAGTATTTTGTCTGATGTTTATAAATTTCACATCACTTCCTTGCTTCACTGTGTCCACCTGCTGTCACTTGCCTCTGTAAATAGAATGTTCACCGACAGAAATTAACGCCTTGTTTCTCAAAGTGTCATCCGAGGACTAGCAGCAATGAGAACATTCAAGGGTGTACTAGAGACTCAGAATCTTAGGCCACTCCCCACAATCAGTATCTGCATTTTTAACATGATTCCCAGGTGATCCACATACACGTTATAGTTTCAGAAGCACTCGTCTTTCAAATCAGGCCAAAGCCCGCCTGCAAGTGTGCAAGAAGGAGGATTGGAAGAAGACACACTCAGATGACCCTTTATAAGCTCATCGAGAGTGGTTCTCTTCCTTTTTCTGCCGTAGAGAAGCATATGCCAGTAGGGCATTCCTACTCATCAACCTCTGAACCAGCCTTGCCCACCCTAGTCTTTCACTGGACCTATAAAAACAGGCAATGTAATGTTTCTTAGTCACTCTCATTCTCCATTCCCAGCCTACAGCTGCTGCCCATTGTAGAGTCAGCATCACCAGCCCTGACCTCCCATCTCTCTAGTCTCCTGTCCTCAGTAGTCTCAGGGACACCTTCCCATGACTGGCTACAGACACCTGAGCACATGACACAATCCACTGTTATTTCTGCCTGTGATGGCACTTTCCCCGGTTCCCCCGTGGCTCAGTCCTTCTGCCTGTGTCATCTCTAGGAATCTGCAGTCTCTTCTGACGTTTCTCTCCATTCCGGGTAAATGTCTGATGTCCCTCATCTCTTTCTTTTTAGCATTTCTATATATGCATCTTTCTTTGTAGTATTTCTGAGATCTTCCCCTTCCTTTCCATTTCTACAACCCATCTGGTATTTCTAAAAGTCCAAGGAAGACCACCTTCGTTACAGTCACCTTGAGTTTCACTCATTAAAAAAGCCCAAGTCCCAGGACCTACCCCAGATCTACTGAATCAGAATCTTTCTGGTGAGACCAAGGAGATGCTCATTTTTAACAAGCATCCCACTCCAGGAGATTCTTCTGATTGCTAAGGTTTGAGATTCCTATAGCCTGATCCAGACCCTTATCAACTCATGCAAGGAACAGCCTCCTAACTCCTAACCCCTCCTCCCAGCCTACCACATGTGTACCTAGTAAGAATGACTTTCTCAGATTTCTGTCATCATCTGTGACTCGTTTACTCAAGGACCAATAGTGGATCCAATTAAGATTCAAATATTTCAGCCTGGCCTTCAAAGCCCTCATCAGCTGACCCCCATTTAACCGACTGTCTTCCTCTGTAATGCTGCAGATGCCCAGTGTAACCCAGATGCGCAGGGTTCATACACTGTTTCTGTTTCTCCCACCTTGTGCATATGGTTATTTCCACCTAAAATGCATGCCTTACTCTTCTTCAGAAGTATGACAAAGTAAGGGCCAAGTGTAAATTAAGAAGTGAACATCTCTCCCACTTTTCAAAAGTAAGTCTTAATAAAAATAAATTGATCTTAATGCCCAATATGGTTAAGAAAAAAAAAAAAGAAAAATGAAACTTGTTTCTAATGGCCTGACAGTTAGATATAGAACCCAAAAGTCACCATCACCTCTTGCTAGAGCTACTTAATTTTGATAAATGTTAGGAAAACAAAGAAAATTCTTAAAATAGGATAACATGGAAGATATTTCAGTTCCACCTTCTAGATTTGTTATTTGAAAGTCTGGTTCTCCAAGCCTCATTTTTTGGGTCCTCCAGGACACCTGCTGCTCAAGAACACATGGCATCTAGGCGTTCTTTGATCCTTCGCAATAATCCTTGCCCACCTTTTTGTTTGTATTTTTGGAGAATTTTCTCCCCAAATGGATACAACCTTTGCTTTTTCTGATTATAAAAAAAGGAGTACGTTTTGAAGTACATATATATGTGAATAGCACTACAAAAGAACCAAAAAACGGAGTGCTAAACTCCTTGTATTACAACCAAAACCAAACAAAATGTACACGTAGTGACATGAGCATGTAAAACACTACATGAGTCAGACAGAACACAGTAGAAACTCTCGAGTCTTTTAAGTAAGCCTGTGAGCTTGCAGTTTACAGCCCCGGTTTAGTGGATAACTGTACCCAACACCATTCTCCATTCACTCGCCATTTTCCTAATGCTCCTGGTGCAGGTACTGAACCTGTTTCTGGCCTTGCTTCTGAGCTCCTTCAGTGCTGACAACCTGGCAGCCACAGACGATGATGGAGAAATGAACAACCTGCAAATCTCTGTGATCCGGATCAAGAAGGGCGTGGCGTGGATCAAACTGAAAGTGCATGCCTTCATGCAGGCCCATTTCAAGCAGCGCGAGGCCGACGAAGTGAAACCTCTGGACGAGCTGTATGAGAAGAAAGCCAACTGCATCGCCAACCACACCGGCGCCGACATCCCGCGGAACGGGGACTTCCAGAAGAATGGCAATGGCACCACCAGTGGCATCGGCAGCAGCGTGGAGAAGTACGTCATCGACGAGGACCACATGTCCTTCATCAACAACCCCAACCTGACCGTGCGGGTGCCCATCGCCGTTGGCGAGTCCGATTTTGAGAACCTGAACACCGAGGACGTCAGCAGCGAGTCGGATCCTGAAGGCAGCAAAGATGTAAGGTCCCAGCCGAGAAACCTGTCTTGATCCTGTGTAAGAACAAATGATCAGCCTTGGGACTGGTCCAGCCATGGGCCTGGCAGAGAGATTTTGGAATAGCCAACTCTCACCTTTGAACTTTTGGGCTTCCCTGATGGCTCAGACAGTAAAGAATCTGCCTGCAATGCAGGAGACCTGGATTCAGTCCCTGGGTTGGGAAGATCCCCTGGAGAAGGGAATGGCCACCCACTCCAGTATTCTGGCCTGGAGAATTCTGTGGGCAGAGGAGCCTGGCAGGCTACAGTCCATGGGGTCGCAAAGAATTGGACAAGACTGAGGGACTTTCACTTCACTTTCAACTTTGAGAACCAATTCTACGCACCCCCAGATGAATTAGATTCCTGAGATGTTCCCAGATCTGCCTCTCTTGCTTCTGAGTCATCTGGATCAGAGGCTGGAGGAAACCCTCGGGGGCTTCCCTGCCATCAATCTGTCTGAGCTGTACCACTGAGACCAGCTATAGTCCCCTTCTGCCTAGGGTGGACCCCTGTCATCCGCGAGCAGGCTGTGATATTGTGCCGCTCCTGACAGGTTCTGCAGGCCCTGTGGTAATTGTCAGCCCATGGTGAATTGCATGATGACGAGTTTCTAGCCTGAACTGTAGCTGCTTCGTCATCAGTACCAAAGGCAATGTGGTCAGCACAGAGCGGACGTGCTGCTATAGCACTGCTTTTCTCCTTTCTCCTTATGTATCTAGAAACTGGACGACACCAGCTCCTCTGAAGGAAGCACCATTGACATCAAACCAGAAGTAGAAGAAGTCCCTGTGGAGCAGCCTGAGGAGTACTTGGATCCAGATGCCTGCTTCACGGAAGGTGAAAGGGGGCCAGAGAGCGGATGGCATGTAGCACTTGCATGGCTTGCAGACAACATTTATACTAGGGTCCGTGGTTGGCCAGGGAGAGGAGGGGCTCTGTGGATATCTGCAGGAACTTTGTTCCTCACCTCATCAGTTTCAGGGAGGCTGATACCATTTCCCCCATTCGATTCTCAGCTGTAACAAGTTTTTATTCTCAAAACTTATCTTTGTCCATTTTTCTCAACATCAGCCCCAAGACTTCCACCTTGTCTGCCTCCTGCCTACCCTCTTCTCCTCCTGCTCACTGCTTCTTTATAGGATATCTTCCCATCACCAGAGGGCCTTGCCCTGGCTGCCTGGCAGCGTAGCTTCAGCCCCACCACCCTCTCCACTTCTGAGTCAGAGATTCTGAGTCAGCCGCTGAATTCCTGTTGTGCGGTGTGGTGGGGCAGCACCTGGGGGGCTGGGAGAAGGGGAGGGCGTGTCTGGCCGGGGCACGTCCCGCTGTCTGATCTGCCTCTCCCACCGGTGCCAGGTTGTGTCCAGAGATTTAAGTGCTGCCAGGTCAACACTGAGGAAGGGCTGGGCAAGTCTTGGTGGATCCTGCGGAAAACCTGCTTCCTCATCGTGGAGCACAACTGGTTCGAGACCTTCATCATCTTCATGATTCTGCTCAGCAGTGGCGCCCTGGTGAGGTCCAGGGGAGAGTCTGCTGGGGGATTGACTGCACAGGGGTGTAGGGGCCAGCAGCAAAGACTGGGTGGCCGAGCCTAGTTTCTCTAACGACACAGCCTGGCTGCAGACTGAGAGTAACGATCCACCCCAGTGCTTCGGGCTGGTGTTTTGAGCCCTGGGGATTAGAATTCACACTGGTCTGTATCTTCATCCTAGACCTCAGTGTGATCCCTCTTGAGTCCAGGGCCCCCTTTTCATCAGGAGAAGAATACAAATGACCAAGTATCTTCACTGCTTAGCTTGCCTCATTAAAAGCAACTTCTCTTACTTCCCTAATAGCCCTGATTCACAAAGGACCACATTTATATGATTCAGTTTATACAAAATGTCCAGAAGGAGCAGATCTGTGGAGACAGAAAGCAGATCGGTGGTTGCCAGGACTAGGAGGAGATGGGGAGACTAGAGGGTGGCAGCTGGAGAGTGTGGGGTTTCTTTGGAGGGTAATGAAAATATTCTAAAATTGACTGTGCTGATGAATATATGACTCTGAATGCAAAGAGCTATTGTGCTGTAAACTTTAAATAGCTGAATTATGAGGTATGAAAACTACATCTCAAGAAAACTTTTTTACAAAGAAAAGCCATGTGTAGCAAGGGATAGAGTGAAGGAAGATGGGGAGCTGATGACCCTCCAGCACAGGTGGGAAGGCTGCCGGGGCTTGCGGGGGTGGGGGGGTGGTACTTCCGTGTTGCTTGTTTCCCTGTAGGCGCTATAGGCAGCTGCTGCCTCTCTTCCAGGCCTTTGAGGACATCTACATCGAGCAGAGGAAGACCATCCGTACCATCCTGGAGTACGCTGACAAAGTCTTCACCTACATCTTCATCCTGGAGATGTTGCTCAAGTGGACAGCCTACGGCTTTGTCAAGTTCTTCACCAATGCCTGGTGCTGGCTGGACTTCCTCATCGTGGCTGTACGTGTCCTGCTTTTACTTCCCTCCACTGCCAGCAGGAAAACAAAAGCAGGGCCTGTTCTTCCTCTACTGGCTGGAGTTGCCTGGGGCCCAGGGGATAGGCCGATAGGAGGTTTGGGTAAAGTTCCCTTCGGAGCGCTCAGGTGGTGACTTGGTGACTCTGAAGTCCCTGCACTTGCTCCAGGGCCTAAGTCACCAGTTCATTAGTGGTTTGACCTAGAAGTTTCTGAGATTAGGAATGGGAAGAGGAATCATTGCTGTCCAAGCTTTGTTATTAGACTGGGAACAGGAAGGTTCTGGCCCCAGACCAGCAGTGTTGTCATCCTGCTGCTGCCAGGAGAGGGCTGAGAGGACGAGGTGGGTGGGGTGGGATCAAGGTAGACTCTCCTGCTGACTGTCCCCAGGTACCCTCCCATCCATCTCAAGTCTTCATACCAGACTCACCCGAACAAATCTGTCAAGGAGAGGAAAGAACCCAGAAGAAACCCTCCCCTGACTCCTGCTCCTTCCCACACGGCTATTTCCACAGTGGTGATCAAACTTAAAAATCCTTTTTTTCTCCAGGTTTCGAGACCATCTCCATGGCTCAGTGGTCTTTACCTGCTGTGTTATTTTTCAGGGTGAAGCCACGTCACCTATAACTATTTCTCTCTCCACCAGGAACTGTTCCTTACTGGGCTTTCTAATCATGATGAGTGCTTCTTATTCTGTCTGATCACTGAGGCTTTTTTCTTCTAGTCAAATCAGCATTTGAATGAGAACGAATGGGAATTTCAGGAGCAGGGTCAAAGGTGACTTCACTTCCTTCTGAGGGTGGAGAAGAGGAGTGTTTGGCAGCTGCGTTGGTCCTTTTAAAATAGGTTTCATTGGTGAACCTCCTATGGAGCCCCTCTGGGCTGGCACGAAGCAGCACAGAAGTCAGAGGTACCTGCCAGTCCTCACCAGGGTGGTCTCTGCTGGGTTAATGCAGTCCTTTCCCAACACAGCATCCTCAGCTCCTTCCGAGAGCTGTCACTGTGCTCCAAAGAGGTGAGGAGGTCACTGCCTCCTCACCAGGGAGTGAACCAGGGAGGTCTTGCCCCAGGGTGGCCAGCATGAGCGCCTCTAGCCAGAGATGGCAGCCCCTTGTGGAGGAAGGGCCTCTGCCTCCTCCCACGGATGGGAAGCATAAGTTCTAGGAGGTAAGGAATGGGTTTGGGATCAGACCCAGAGACCTGAGGTGACACAGGCCAGTTCTCTTTCTACAGGACAGTGGAAGTACCCTGGAGCCTTTATTTCACTGTGACTCCTCAGGACTGCTTAGAGTCAGGTGGACACCCTCGGGAGACCCAGGGGCCCCTTGTCTTCTAGACGTTCCAGAAACTCAGATAGGTACGTCCACTCCCACACTTCCAGCAGCCCTAGGGAAGCTGTGATTCAGCACAAACCTTCCCCACCTTGACCTGCCTCCTGTTCACCCTAACCTGTGCCAGTCTCCTCCTCTTCCCTTTGGGTGGGCAATCAAGTACCCCACATTCCGCTGCTATTATAGAATTAACAGTTCCGCAGGTCATTATGTATTTAGCAAATACTTTAAGCACTCTTTATACTAAGTGACAGGTAAGCAGAAGACATGAGAAAGACATGGAGCCCGCTGACAGTAATCCTTAAATCCCCCTAACTTTGGGGAGTTGCTGGATTCTTCCATTGCCATGAGACTTGACTCTGGTTCCTGAAACACTTCTGGACCATAAGAGTAAACAGAAATAAACCAAATACCATTCTCCATGTAGAATTGTCCCAGGAGCCATGGGGAGTCACAGTGGACAGGGAGGGATGGCCCTGGCCCTTGGGAAGCTCACCTTAGCCATCCAGGCCACTCTTACCTGATTCCAGGCTTGTGGAAATCCAGCATTCTGGGAACAGGTCTCTCCTAGGACTCTCAGTTTTCTCTCAGGCAGAGCAGTGCATTTATTCTTCATGTATCAAATGTTTATTCAACACCCACAGCACAAAACCTCCTGCCAGGTGTTGTGGGGAAGCAGAGTGTGCCAGAGTGGGGTTAGGGGTGGCAGCTCCAGTACGTGCCCTGGCTGCACTGTGTGAGTTATGGATGGAGAATAAGGCTTAGACTGACGCCTAGACAGCTGGTCTGGTCCCTTTGGCATTTTAGAACATCCAGCAGGTGTAAATTTTTGGTCCTAATTTAGCAGCCTCTCCGAGACACACTCTTTCCTTCCATCTCATCCACCAGTGACTCGATGCCGGAACCTGTTATTCATCACCGTGTTTGTTCCTCTAATGGATTTTCATTCTTCCTCATTGCCTCTTAGAGCTGCTAAGAGTACTTTTTAGAATCATAGAGATGATCTAGACAACTTCCAAGATTAACTTTCTTTGTTTATAAGCCACATGAGTTCCCCGAGACACATTTTCTTTGGTCCTTGGCTGCCCTGGAGATTGTGTCCTGGAAAAGAATTTCATCATCTTTTCCCAGGGAAATTTACCCCCAGCAGATCCAGAGATTAGCCAGCATATCTGTTCCAGGGATGGGAACTTGCAGAGACCATTCACCTCATCCTGAATTCACTACTGAAAACACTCTCCAATTGGAAATGTTCATGTCATTTTTAAAAAGTCATGCAGTGTCTCCCTTTTCTTCTATGCCTGCAGCCACAGATAGCCTGAATTTTTACTTGCCCTCAGTTCCTTTTCTTTTTCAGGTTTTATTCTTTCCTTAATTCTTTTAAGCAATGTTCTGATTATGTCCAGTGAGTGTTTAACATGGAGACTCAGCAGATTATAAAATTACCACTAACTACCCAGATATGACGCTTGCTGATGCTGTCTTGGGAGGAGATCTTGGTTAGATTGGTCAGTTGAATAGCAGACTATCTCAGCAGCATTTACAGCCAGCCTCTGAATTGGCATCTGTACCTCCTCCACCCTTCTCCCCACTTTGGGCCTATTTATTAGATAAATCACCGCCTCCCGCCAAGAACCAGAATCTTCTTGCCTTGTATGAAACTTTGTTTTCTGTAATCTTTACTTGGCAGTTATGCAGAATTGATTTGGGTATTTTGACCTCGAGTATTTTTGGTTGAAGTAGCTTACCTTCAGATGTACCCATTCAGGTCTCACTTAAGAGTATGACAGTGTCAGATGCTTCAGGGTTGAGAGTTGGCCGCGCCTGGCAGTCGTAGACAAAAGACACCTCCATGTGGATTCTTACTGTCAGTGATGGATGGAGGGAAAATGACTGGTTGGTACTTCTGTGTTCTAGATAAAGCTTTTGAGGCTGTTGTTTTGAACAGAAATTACACTCTGAGCCATCTACCCTTCAAAGAACCTGAGTAGCCGAATAGGGCAGCACTTCATTCTGGATTTGCTTTGGCTACCGCCTGGACCTCCAGGGAAGAGATCTTCACTCATGGATTATTAGGACAGGCATAACCAAAGGTTCACACTGCTTTAAACTCTGAAACCTCTGCGCCTACTCATCCCTGACCCTCACTAGGCCATTTACCTGCTACGTCTACCCCTGCCAGCCTGCTGCTTAATTATAAATATATCTTCGTTTAAAAAAAAAACAAACAAAAAACTTTTTGTACAGTTCAGAGATACAGAATCTTCAGAAGTAAATCCCTCGGCTAGAGTTTAAAAACATCAAATGAAACCAAGAACCGAGTTGTGGATTGTTTCTCTTTTTTTGCCTCTAAATTTGCTTTAAAATATCATCAGTTTAGGCTAAGCCAACCTATAATCATTACTTCCCAGTACAGAGAATTTAAGAATTGTTGATGAGAGCATCTTGGCCTATCCCAGACTTGTGGTGCAGTATAAGGGGAATACTTCTCTAAGAAACCCAGAGCCCAGACAGTCTAACTAAAGGTATTTCCAGTCTTCTTCCCCCTGAAGAGCTCCGTGCCTCCCTCAGGTTAGGCCCAGGCAGCCCTCCGTGTAGTTAAGGGATCTGTGGGAGAGCCACTCTGCAAGCTCTGGTAGAATAAGGTGTGTTTGCCTCTGTAAAAGCAGGAAAGCATTTGACTGTGACTCCAGGCCTAGACACCAGACTACTTGTCCCCAGTATGGCAATATATACAGCTCCAAATTGTGCAGATACCATAATTTTATTGGGATTTTTGTCATCCAGCCAGTGGGGATATTGACCTGTCTGTGGAAGAAAGAGTTCTGCCTGGGAATCAGGAGTGTGGGCCTTTAATCCTGGCTATAGAACCACCAGTGTTGACACTGGGCAAATTCTCGTGTGGGGGCCTCAGTTTCCTTATCTGTAAATAAAAAATTCATCCAAGAAGCCTTCCAGCCATTGTCCTGATGATAAGAATAAGAGAAGATCTTCCTAAAAAGGTTAGACCTAAGGCCAATTCTTTTGGGGCTTTGTGGAGAGAAAGTATGGGAATTGTAAGGGAAAATGTGGATTCAGTTGTCCAGACCTACCCAAGTTCTCCTGACCATGAAGGAGCCGTGATTCTAGTTAAAAAAATGGAAGGATTGTTGCCGTTAAAAGTGAGAGAGTCACTTGAGTTCCCATGGAGCCAAAGTTCTGTCAAGCAGTTTCTTCATTTGGTCCTTTTCTCATTGGGAACTGCAAAGTCAACTGTGGTACTTACTGAACCCGTTTCCTTGTTGATGTAGTAACTGATCCAGTTCTCAAACAAATGGTTTCTTGTCAACCAGGAGTAAGAGAGCTTGTCCTTGTTGGAAGTCCGTGGTGAATGAGCTGAGGAGGGGGCAGCCTGTGTGGAGTGTGTGTATTTATCTGTATTCTTTTCCATAGGTACCATTAAATTTGTCTGGCTTAATTTAATGGGAACTTCTGGGACCTGCAGAGACTGTAAAGGGCGAGGGTAAGGTTTTTGTCATCTGTTCAGGCTCCTCTCCTTCCAATGGAACTTCCTCATTCTCCCTATCCCGTCAGCCTCTTCCCTTTGCCAGTTTGTATGTTTGTTCTTCTGCCCTCTCTCGACGTTCTCTTCCCTTTGTGTTTTTTTCTTCTGCCTCAACCACCTTTCCTTCCAGGTCGTTTGAGTCCAAGTTGAAGTAGGCAGCTGGTGTAACACACTTCCTCTTCCGGGAGGGCGGGGCCCAGTCTGTGTCATCAGGGCTAGGGGTTTTATTCTAACACTCTGGATCCTCTGTTTCTTTTTTGTTGTTGTTGTTGTTTTATCTTTTGTTTCCTTTTTTTTGTTTTTGTTTTTCTCTTCTGTTTCCGTGTAGGTCTCTTTAGTCAGCCTTATAGCTAATGCCCTGGGCTACTCGGAACTAGGTGCCATAAAGTCCCTTAGGACCCTAAGAGCTTTGAGACCCTTAAGAGCCTTATCACGATTTGAAGGGATGAGGGTAAGATACTAAGAGCAGCTGATCCTTCTGCATGCCAGTGGAAACTGTTTAAGCATGCTAGAACTGATCACACGGTGGGAAGATCATTCAAACACGAATTCTGTGATGCAGCTGCTGTCTTGATCCTCCACTCTCTCTCCCCCGCACCTGCCCTGTGCGAAGGGGACTCACATTAAGCTGCCTCATCATATTAATACTGGCCCCACCCCCAACAACATGCCATTGCAGACCATGTTAACATTGGCTATTCTCATTTGGCCTGGCTTACCTGTAGCACTTGGGGTGGCTTTCTGGGCTGTCGATTTAATAGGGAGAATCACCAGGTGCAAAGAAGGGGAATTGTCACCTACAGACTCACTGAAAAGCAGAGGCCACAGACAGGGAGAGTGCTGGATAGGGGCGTGAGCCAGGTGGGGACCGTGGCCTTGGAGTCGCTGAGAAAGCAGCTGAGAAGGGGCTAGAAGCTGGGATGGTAGGCCTGGAAATGGGGACAGAACAGAATTTGGCATGACCCTGGGAAAAGAAATACTTTTCTTTCTATTCTGATTCCTCTTATTGCACCTTGTTGTTCTCAGCCCAGTCCCATAAGGACTGGCAGCCTCTGTCTGATAGCAAAGCTTTCCTCCTCATCCCCTACCCCTCTGCCCGTGCTCTCTGGTCCCCTATTGTAACACTGCTAAAATAACAACCAGGTACAATGATAAATGCCTATCAGCTAATTCTTCTGAAATTTCTCAACCCCTGCTGTTACCTGCTTGGGCAATACTCCACCCAAATCCAAACAGGGCAAGGTGCTGTCACCCTGCCAACTGAGAAATAAGGCTCCCTCTTTTGGTGCCTTTTTGCTGTCTCTCTTGGTTTAAAAAAATTTTGTGTGTGGGCACATGTATGTGCATGAGCACACACATAGTCAGCTTCCTAAAATCAAATGGACAACTGGCTTTTTGATGGTAATAGTTGTCCCGTGGTAATCAGAGAGGTCTGTTATACTTAACGAGACCAAGAAAACTCACTTTAATTCAGATGTTGAATACATGCAGGAGAGCAAACCAGAGGATATTTTTTAAACGTGCAGAGATAAAACATTAAACTGTTGCAGTGGCACACACAGAGCAAGACTGCTCAGGGAAACTAGGTACCAGGATGGTACTGCCTCACTCCGCTCTCATCTGTGGGTTCCTGGCCACTGTTCCGTGAAGCCACCCGCATCTGCCCAGGAAGATACATATCTCCCTTGGCCTTGGGGGTTTTATTATTTTAGTTTATCCAGACAAATGCTTTCTGTAAGACATTTGCATTTCTGCTGTAGCACAGTCACAGTTTGGTTTACTAAATAGAACCTTTCTGCAGCCCACCTGAAACCATCTGCAGGAAGGTCCATTCCACAGCAACATACATTTATTTGAATTAAGGAAAAAAGTTGGGATTCGAAGTCTTTCTCCCACAGATAAGCGATTTCAGAATGTGTGCTATTAGGTCATTGTTATGCTCAGGCTAAATGTAAGTGGGAAGAGAGTCTATTGAAGAGGGCTTAGCATTTTAGGGGGCTCTGGTGTCATTGGAGATAGGATTAAAATGCTCTTCCCTCCTCCCCAACCTTCCTACTATTTTCAGAAGAGGTTAGATAAATATTTTAAATAAGCTGTACTAGTTTTGTTATAGAGTTGATCATCCATTTTGGTGACTAAAGGCAGTAATTGTAACATTGTGGCTCAACTTAGTAGCCTGTGATTCTCCAGCACGCCCCAGGATGGGTCCTAGATCTCCTAAAGTGAAACCAGTAATACCCAAAGAAAGCCTGAAAAAGAGATGCCCAGTTGACACTTGCTACAACCTTTCTCTGTCTGGGTGCCTGTTACTGCCAGTCCCACCCTTGGCAGAGGTAGCCCTCGTTGATCAGCTGTGGCCAGTTGACTCACAAGGACCTTGTGCGAATAGTCTGAACGCCAGGGCCCTTCTGGTGGCCACACCCCTTCCCTTTAGCTCCTGCTCCTTTCCTCTGCTTTCCTGGACTCCCAGTTTCATTCCCTCAAAACTTGTCAACTTTCAGGTTGTTTAGGAACCCAGAGATCTGGAATGGGTGACCTTCGAATAGAAAGTTTTATTTGAAAAGCATACAAAGGTTTTTTTGAGATGAGATAATCAGGGCAGGCACAAGTTTGAACCCAAAATCAGGCTTTCAAACAATAGACAGTAAGGAAAGTTCTGGTAATGGATGAGCCCGCCTTTGGTTGACTCCATTCATCGACAGCATGGCCATTTCTGGTTGGGCCAGAGGTGAGGGCTCATGACCCATTACTGGGCAGCAGTCCCCCAGTCCTTTTGTGCAAGAACTGCAAGAAGGGAAGACTGAATTTGCCTGAGCTTCTCGTAAGTCCCCCAGTAATAAGCAGAATTAGGGACTGACGTTTCGTCTGAACGTTGCCTTCCACAGGGATGTGTTTTCCACTTCTTGGTTTGGATCCTTGGGTATGCCACCACTTGAGAGACTACCCTTAGAAAATGTTAAACAAGAACTAAATACCATCAACGCAGATGGACTCAACTGTCACTGTGCTGCTCCAGTGAGAGGCTCAGACCTTCACTTGAGAGGGAACATAAGGCCCTAGCTTGTCCTGGGACCCTGACTTCAGTCTCTTCCTCAAACCAAAGACCAGAACACTGAAATACTCCTGCTGTTGGCAAAGGAATACTTAATGTAGTTCTTTGCTTTTCTCTCCTCCATAGTAATCTTCATTTAAGGATTTTGCTGTGCTGTTAAATTTTTTGAGGGTACACAATAGTAATGCTATGAAACATGCATGCATTTTTGTTGATTTTCAGTACATAGTTTTCCATTAAAGCCATGTTCCCTCTGCCATGTATCAGGTTTTATAGTATTTAATGAGCAATAATATGTTCCAGGCATTATAGAGAAGACAAAAATGCTGAAAGAATTAGTACACACTGGAATTTTTCATCAATTAAATGAGATTTGTATCAGTTGCTAAATATAAACTTCTATTGAAAAAAGTAGCTTTATAGATTGCTAGATCCTAGCTTTAAGTAATATTTGTATACCTGATCTTTAGAAATAATGAATTTCATCATAATTAAAAATAATATAGAGTAATTTGAGCTATTAGAGGGCAGAAGAGGAGATCCAATTTATTATGTAACTATCCTTGGAAACTTAAGTTGTCATATATATCTGTAGTGTAAGAGTTAAAATAAGAAAGCATATTTTCTTGCTCTTTGCTTGCTGAGAATATTAGCTAATGTTCACAAGGAAGAATTATTAGAAATGTCATCAACTTTCCTTACTGTTTTATTCATGAAATGAAGCTAAATTCTTCTTTGATTATAATGAAAGTACATTTCATTGTAAGTGAAAGCACATTTACGTCTTTAAGTACACATTGGACTTCAAGGGATTTCTGCGTCCTATGTATCACAGAACACCGAGTAAATACTTTTGTATGTCGATTCTTTTGTGCAGATCCGTGAGTATAAAAGTGAAAGTAGCTGATTGTTCTTCCCTGCTGTAAATATTACCCCATACTTGACTGTAAGACACAGACACCATGTAGGACAGGTTAGACTAGGTTAGGGTGGCCAGGAGAGTTCCTGGAGTAGGTATATTCTGAATTGATATAAAAAGCAAGATTTCTAGGTTTCAGATCTTTGGGGACCAACTTCTACATTGCAGACCTGTGATGGTCTAATAGAAGGTCATCATCTCTCATCCAAGCTCTGCTGCAAAATGCTGTCACATAGACTGGAGCTTTTGAAACTTTACATAACCTACTCTCCTACTTTTGAGAAATAATTATTTCATTTGTAGGTCATCATCCTTTTGCCTGTTCTTTTGCACATTTCATTGCCTCGTAGTGCTCCCATCAAAGGGTGAACAGCTATAGAAGAGGAGATTAAATTCAAGTCTGATCACCTGAGAATTTGGTAACATAAGTAAATATGAGTATCATTCTCAAAAATAACCTTGGGGAGTTTCCAGATTTCAGATATCCTGGCTCTCCTTGTTCAAAGTGATGAAGAATGGAAGTGTAGTTATTTTATTCTAAGGACAAAACTATTAGATCTAAAAGAGATTTCTTGGTCTAAGAATTAAGAAATAACTGCCTCTCAGTCTAAAGCCCTTCATACATATACATGAATTGGAAAAACACAAAACTAATAATTTAAGGGAGAGTGACTCCTTAGCAGAGTATCACTGCCCTTCTGATAGAGGACAGAAGAGACAGCTCTTCTCAGCCACATGTTCCTATGAGTGGCATTACAATCTAAGGCACAACAGAAGATGAGGAAAATCGGATCCCGATCAGGCTCAAACTAGAGCCCAGAGCTGCCCCCTGGTGTTCTTTGTACAGCACGGCCCTTTTAGCCCTTTTGGTCCTGTGCTGGTTGGCAGCGGATCCTGTCTTCTTCCCTACACTGAAAAACGGATGCAGGAGCGTGGTGATACTTGTCACCTTCTTCTAACAAAACATGAGTAGAGTTTGTGTATATCCAGGATCTCTATTTGAACTCCACTTGTCCTCCGAGGATGCTAGAAAAGAAAAGAAACATGCTTCCCATTTCAGGGTCACCTTTCTGGGCCTTAGCAGTCCTGCTAAGACAACAGCAAGTAAGAATCAGGGCAGGAATGATTGCCAGCATTGTTTTCTGTCCCACTACCTGAAATGCTATTTTTGTGAGCACTTTCAACTCCTAGTGAAAACTGCTACAACAGTGGAAGTACTGTCTAGCTCTTCTCATCTAAGGTATGAAGCAAAGTTAAAAAACAACCCAGAAACTTACATTCCTAATGGGACTTCTTTTCCTTTTTTTTTTCATTCCTGAGTCTACAGAAGTCAGTGATTTTTAACAATAAGCCAGTTTGGGGGCTTTCAAAAACAGTGATCTAACCCAAGACTCTCCAAAAACCCTTTTTCCAGTAGTACATGGGAAGAGTCAAGTCAAACCTGGGATTGACCAGAGAGATATCAGCATTAGCCAAGCAGGGGCCGACTCAGACTGAGAAGCCTGCAAAGTCAGAAAAATAAAAAGACTGAAGAAGAATAATGAACCTTGCGTGAAAAACACAACTGTTCAGATTTTATTTTATACTGTTTGGTAGAGGGAATATAGCTTTTTTTTTTTTTTTTTTTTTTGAGCCTGCAAAATGATGCATGCTCAGCTCTTGCCTGAAATAAGATAACTGGCCTTGCATAGTCATAAAAGAGACTTTATGTACTGTCAAGTGATTCACTGCTAACCCCTCAGGGTAGTTCTCTGTGATTTTAACAATCTCACCTTGATTTGCAGAGGGGGAATGTCTGTGGAAAGGCAGCTGGCGAGCTTGAAATCACTCAGATGGTCCTGTGAGGGCCATATTTCATGAGCTGGTAAAAAGGAAGACTAGACAATGAAATGATTTTTTTCAGTCCCAGATTGGTGCCTAGGAGAGAGACCTAGGTCAACTAGGGCAGGGGAATTTGTGTTCAATAAAATAAGTAATTTTTAGAATTCCCCAAAGTATATTTCAGAGAAATACAAACTTTTGGTCCTGTTTATGGATCTGTCTGATTACCCGAATTCCAAAGGGAACATAATGTTTCCATATAACAAGCCACACAGCGTCATTCCCCTCCTGCAAATCAAAAGAGTGCGGGTGCCTATACTGCTTGCCGACACTCAGCAACCTCCCCCTTCCAATGCAGGTGGTGGTGAATGCCTTGGTGGGCGCCATCCCCTCCATCATGAATGTGCTGCTGGTGTGTCTCATCTTCTGGCTGATTTTCAGCATCATGGGAGTTAACCTGTTTGCGGGGAAGTACCACTATTGCTTTAATGAGTCTTCTGAGATCCGATTTGAAATTGAAGATGTCAACAATAAAACAGAGTGTGAAAAGCTCATGGAGGGGAACAACACAGAAATCAGATGGAAGAACGTGAAGATCAACTTTGACAATGTTGGGGCAGGATACCTGGCGCTTCTTCAAGTGGTAAGGTTGTTTTCAGTCCTGTGAGAATTGGACGGCTAGCAGAAATCTCATTTCGTTCTTTTTCAACCCTATGTCCAGAATCAGGGTTGCTCTTAAGTCGGGGATCACTGTCATTTCCCAAAGCAGTTCCAAGGAGACACCTCTCCCGAGTACTGTGAGGTCTTAGAGACCTCAGTCAAGGGAATCTGTCATTGTGCTCAGAATTTGAGTTCTGCTTAGCAACAAATAAGGGTTTTTGCAACACAGTAAGGTTGCAGAGAGATCACCTTCTTTCTCCAGAAGTATGTAGTTAAAGAGAAAGTAGGTAAGTCACAGACCAAAAAGAAAAAAAGGGGGCAATTTTGATGGAGCAGAACAATCCCATATTACTGCTATGCTAGAGTTAATGGAAGAATATGACACTGTGACGCTGCCACTGTGTCATCGGCCGCAGAGAAAGGTCCCAGGGTATCACAGCAAGAAATGAAGCATTTCATCATGTCTAGTTTTCTCTCTCTGGCCAATTTTTTGGAGTGTTTGACAAGATAGTATGATGCAGTGAACACTGGGCTTTGAAATCAGGTGTAGGTTTGAGCCACACTCTGACGTTTATTGGATATGTAACCTTGGACAAATTACTCAACCTCCCTGAATCTTTTTCTTCATCTGTTAAATTTGGCTAGTAATACCTTGCATGGTGGTTAAGAGGATTCATGGTGATTTATTAACATTCCCTAGCACAATGCCTGGCACACAGCAGGCACATGCTTAATTAATCGTGTTTGCTATTATGTTTCTGTGTTACTGTTACAACTGTTTCTACATTATATAGTTTCTGGAAGTATTAAATGTGATAGTCCAGGTGAAGCACTCAACTCACCTTGAGTATGGTAAACTCTTAACTGTTAGCTAGTAGAAGGAGGCGGAGTTAATGGGATGAGCAGTGGCTAATCCATTCCACAGCTGTTTAGTTGTTCTATCCCAGTTGAAATAATTGGACCCACAAATTGAACCAGAATTGGAGCAGCTTCAAGAAACCAGTGGCCATTAGCTGGCCAAACTTTGTATTGAGTCCCCACCATATGCCAGGCACTGTGCTTGGGCATTACCAGGGCCATCAGATGAATAAAGAACTGCCCAGGCCCTGAGGAAACTTAGAATCTGGTTGAGTTAATAAAACATAAAATAAATGGTAAACATGGAGGCTGTTAAATTGGTCACCCATATTAGTTTCCAAAATCAGGTTAGGCACAGTGGGAGAATTGAGTAGAGACTGCCTAGGAGAAAGCCAGTATTGCCACTCCAGTAGGGTAAATGTGTTACTTAAGAGGGAAAAGTTCTGACTGACGTTTTTTCTTAGTGCAACTATGAATTTTTCAAACCCCCGTTGCTTAACACCGTTTTAAAAAATGAATCCTTCATGGAAGAGGGGTAAGTTCTAAGTAACATCAGTAGATCCCTGCCATTCATAAATATGAGTTTGCCCTTGCTTTAGGCAACCTTGTTAGACTCATTCTGAAGACCTTTTGTAAAAGTATGGACTCAACTACCATTGTCAACACGTTCCTTTGCCAGACTTTGATGTTATACTCAGGGACTTAGACAAAGCTCCCGTGGGATCTGTATTAACAAACAGAAATTTTCTGTGTCCACATGAGGCTGCACCCAAACTCCCTGACTTGTGTTCTCACAGAACCTAAGCGTGCCTTTTCGACCCTACCTTGACTCCCACCCACCCACCCGC
>SJYA01000725.1:185126-200072 GCA_006410615.1 Neotragus moschatus | reverse complement strand
CGCTAACAGGCACAGTCTAATGACTGACTCTGTTTGCCAGGCAACCTTCAAAGGCTGGATGGACATCATGTATGCAGCTGTAGATTCCCGAAAGGTAAGGATATACCTGATGAGATCACAACCTTCTTAAATGATTAGAAAGCTCATGGCGTGGTGAAGCTCAGTCAAGAGAAAGAGAAAGGGTTAGAACAGTTACTGCTTGTCTTATTGATTATAGATCACTTTCCTCCTCTCAGTGAGTTATCAATCACTCTCTTCCAGTGGCTCCAGATGGTTAGGCTGTTGGCTTTCACCTGACCCTCATGGAGCTGTCTCCTCTTCAGTGCTGATTTGAACTAACTGTGGCTCCGAGCAGACAGCCCTCCCTTCTCCTTCCCCTCCCAGTTTGCATGTCTTCCACCTATGTCCTGGCAGGAATAACACCTTCTCGGGGCAGGACCTGCCAGTGTGGAAAAGCAGACAGGCAAAATCTAGGGCTCCCAGCCCAGCTTGCCCAGAGGCCCGAGCGGTCGATGCAGCTGACGGCTTTGGCGTGTCGTCGCCTGCCTGACCCCCGGCTAGGAGCTGACTCTCTTCTCTCTTGCCCTCCGACAGCCGGACGAGCAGCCTAAGTACGAAGACAACATCTACATGTACATCTACTTTGTCATCTTCATCATCTTCGGCTCCTTCTTCACCCTGAACCTGTTCATTGGCGTCATCATTGACAACTTCAATCAACAAAAGAAAAAGATAGGTCTCCTCCCCGCATTGCCAGTGGCCAGAGGTCAACCCAGACGAGAGGCGCTTCTGTCCCTCTGTCTGCAGAAAAACTCCTCTTTGTTTAGAATCCACATCATGACGTCACTGTGGCATAGCCCCACAGTACATTAGCCCCAGCCAGCTCGTTGACTTCTGCTGGATTTTGCAGTGTGAGGTTTTCCACACTTATTAGACCAAACCAGCAATTTACTGGTACCAAATTTACTAGCAATTCTTGAGGCTCTTTACTGGGTTTGAACTCCCACCAGAGCAAGGTTGGGTCCCAGAGGGTCTAGCAACAGCTGAAAAGGAAAGCAGCAGATGAACGGCTTTAGTTAGAAGTAGAAACTGTCTTGTTTTGTCATTATCTTTGTTCCTCCCTGGACCACCAGCACATAGGGATTTGAGAGATCAACCTTGGAAAGCTCACTTCCTCACTTGTCCCAGATGGTTAACACTTTTTCCAAAGCAAACTGAAGAAATTACTCTTGTCATTCACTTTCTAAATCAAGTCTGTCCCAGCAAACTCCAAGGAACTTCTCAAATTGCTTCCACCAAGATTTCTAAATTTTTGCTATTGTTGGAAATGGGCCACTAGCTAGGATTTGAAAAGCTTTTCATTTTAAAATGTCTTTTTCAAGAATTGTATTAGGAAAGCAGGCCCACCCAGAATTTATGAAGATGTGTTTAGAATCATGGCTCTCAAATGTACCCTTTTCTGAGGGTCTGTCAGTCTATTTTCTTCCTTGCTTCCTTCCGATCTCTTAGCAGGTCTCAGAAATCCCAAGCTGAAAACAAAGACAGGTATATTTTTGAGTTAGAATAGTTGTCAGGTCTTCCTCACTCTGGGACAGCCGTTAGCTAAACTGACCTCTGGCTTACAGTGAAGAGGGTGACCCCTGGTTTACAGTGAAGGGCGTAAGGCCTCCCGGGTTCTCAGGGCTGCACCTACAGCAAGTAAGAGCCAGTTGTAATTGCACATTCTCTTTTTCCCTCCTTTACTTTGGAGGTCAGGACATCTTCATGACCGAAGAACAGAAGAAGTACTACAATGCCATGAAAAAGCTGGGTTCAAAGAAGCCACAGAAGCCCATCCCCCGCCCTCTGGTGAGTTCTTTGTGCCAGCCCAGGGCAGGTGGGACTCCATCTGAAGACACGGCAGGGCTACTGCAGAGAAAGGAGGGGGCGAATGAGGGGCGGCCTGTGCCCTCCAGTCCGCCCCTCGCTGTCCAGCCACAAGATCTGAGCAAGGGAATTTCCTGGCAGCCCAGTGGTTAGGACTCTGTGCTTTCACCATCAAGGGCACGGGTTCAGTCCCTGGTCAGGGAACTAAGACCCTATGAGTCATGCGGAGCGGCCGAAAACGAAAGATCTGAGGAAGAGGGAGGACAGGTTACAGTACAGGGTGGCCTTTGCGTTTGCACCCAGCCTTTCCTCGGAGCCTTCCTTGGGTGGCAACAGAGAATCAACATGTTGACCACATTCGCTCTCGCCCTGGTACAGAGATGTTTGTTTTAAGAGACTACCTAAAAATTAACAGCAGAATGTGGAGTGAAAGCTGATCTCTTTCCTGTAAGTACAAGATAGGATTTGGTCATTATTTTCTCCATGCTCTCCTTAACAAGTAAGTCTTTGCAGGGATGTGCCTGAAAGTGAAAATAATGCTTCTTTCTGGTTATTTGTGAGAGCAGGAGAGGGTGAAACTAGGGAAGGCAGATGGCCTGATTTCCTCCCTTGAACTGAGCCTTTTGTAAAACAGATTTGGGGAGAGGGATTCTGCATGGCCCTTGTGTTGGAGATTGCCCTCTTGCTTCAGAGAAGGAGATGCTGTGTTCCTGAAGCCATACACCCTGCTAGGTGGGATGTGACCCCCAAAAGACAGGCTCAAAGTTCCATCTTCTGTAACTTTTATTTAAAATAAAATTTTAAAAACCTACAGCAGAACTCTTAAAAGCATACCTGACAACCTAATTTGTAAAAGTAAAAGTGGAGCTATTTTGTTTGAGTCAAGAATGGGAGTCCCAGGTTCGGGCCAGTCTTCTGAGAAGAGCAAAAAACAAGAATGGGTGTCTGAGAGCCTTTTCCTGACTTATGCCCACAAACCCTGTTCCTGACGACCTCCTCTCCCCAGTTTCTGAGGGCAAGGAAAGCCCTTCCTCATTGCAGAACAGTGTGAAAAACCACCAAGTTAAGTAATCCTAAAAACAAGCATATGCTTAAGAGCCTAGGTACCCAAAAGAATCATGGAGCTCTTAAGAAAGAGAATGTTTTTTATATTTCTTTGATGTTAGTTTCCACAGTGTGATAGAAGTGTGGCCAAAGGGAATGGAAGAAGGCTGACGTTTCTAAAGCTCTGTTCAGTACTTTGTACATGGGACCCTGCGTGTGTTTTCTCCCCCACTAACATAGAAATATTCAGTGTGGTAGGAAGTGTTAATAGTTATTCCACAAATAGTTACCGATCTCCTACTGTGTACCAAGCACTGTGGAAAAAGTGATAAAATTTAGACACCACCATCATGGAGCTTACAGTATAGTGGGGCCATAGATAATAAAGAAGTAACCAACAGTAATTATAAAATGTGGAATGTTGTGAGAAAGAAAAATGCACTGAAGGGCCATGATGGGAAATAATGGAAGCCTGGCATGGAGGATCTCTTCCAACGGAGTTGGGTCTAGTTGAGCGGATGAAAAGGAGTCAGAATGCTGGGGAACGAGACCCTGGAGAAGCAAATGAGGCCTTAAAAGTGGGAAATATTAGTGTGGCCAGGTGGTGCTGAACTAGAGGAGGGGGTGTGAGGTGAGCAAGACCAGACTGTGGAAGGCACTTTTAAACCAGGTTAACCACAGGAATTTTGTTGCAAGCCTGATGGGAAACCGGTGAGAGGTTTTAAGTCGGAGAGTGATGTGATCCATTTCTGTTTTTAAGTAATCAACACTTGCCACTGTGTGGAAACTGTGTTGTATAAGGGCAAGAGAATAAGCAGGAAGACCAGTCAGGAGACCCTTCTAGAGGTCCAGAGGGAGCACTGTGGTGGCTTAGGCTAGTGCAGGGCAACAGAAATGGAATGGAGTGGATGAATTCAAGGACGAATCAGCAGGGCCTGCAGCGCATTGGATGAGGGATGAGGGGAAAGGGAGAGCAAGAATGACCCTTAGATTTCTGGCTTAGATACTGGATGAATAATCGCAGTGAGAAAGGAGCAAGTCGGGGGATGGTGAGAGAAAGGACTTGTTGAGCTCGAGATGCTTATGCAGTGCCAAGCAAATAGCCCAGGAGTTCGGAGGAAAGGTACAAGCTGGACGAGAAAACACGTGGGAAACTAAGCATAGAGGTAATGTGTGAGCAGTAGGAAAAGATGGCACATGGGCTCTCCAGGGAAGAAGGAAGAGATGAAGGGAGAGCAGAAATGGCCAGCAAATGAGACCAAAAAGGGACAGCTGGAGAGGCAGGAAGGCACACGCGATGGCGTAAAGAAAAGAGTGGTGATTTCAAAGAGCTCTTGATGAGGGAACGGTGACGGTGCTCTTTGTCCATCTCCTGCCGCTGGCCAGCACTGCGGCCGAGAAAGCAGAGAGAACTTGGATTCACAGGGTGGCAGCGCCCACAGTCTGCTGGGGAAGGTTTTCAAGAAGCCTTTTCTGTCTTCCCTCCCTCCCCACCCAGAACAAAATCCAGGGGATCGTCTTTGATTTTGTCACTCAACAAGCCTTCGACATTGTCATCATGATGCTCATTTGCCTTAACATGGTGACGATGATGGTGGAGACAGATACTCAGAGCAAGCAGATGGAGAACATCCTCTACTGGATCAACCTGGTCTTCGTCATTTTCTTCACCTGTGAGTGTGTGCTCAAAATGTTTGCCTTGCGGCACTACTACTTCACCATCGGCTGGAACATCTTCGACTTCGTGGTGGTCATCCTCTCCATTGTGGGTGAGTGGGGCAGGAGGGGAGGGGAAGGGACCCGGCTGACCCTGAGGACGGGATTCCTGGGAGTGCAGCGAACGACACAGGGCCGAGGGGCCCGCAGGGGTACACCCACGGTGCCCTGAGTCATCTTGTGGGTCTGCCCCACGTCGCTGACCTGGGGCAGCGAGTTTCTGTGAGTGCTAATGGAACTCTTGGATTCTAAATTCTGTGGTTGAAGAGGGGGAAAAGATTAGATTTGATTCTTGCTTTCAAAGGGTTTACTTTCTAACAGGGAAGGTGTGGGAAAAAAATTGTGTTTTAAAATCTGTCTATCAGTAGCAGTATAACATGAAAAAAGTCCTGGTAAGAGATCGTTACATTGGATGTTAATGAGAATTCTGGTGATGATGGCTGTGTTAACACTTCGGCTGTTGCCAACGTTCATTTACTATAATTTTATGGTGCCAAGTAGTTTGAGAGTTTCTTCACTTGTGCTATCTCATTATGACAGCCCAGGAATCAAGGTATTTTATTATCTTTGCTGTGAGGATGTCCAGAGTCACTCAACTCAGAGGTGGCAGAGACAGAAATCAAGTTGGTTTTTAACAGTGACTTTGTGGAATTTGTTTTAACCAACAAAGGGCCTGGAAGGGCTGGTGTCCTGGCAGGCAGCGGAAATGCTATCCCACTGACCACCTCAAAATTTCCCTGCCTTCCTCACAGGCTTCTCGAATGATGCCACACTGCCCTGGTCCCAGCCGAGTGTTACTCGAGCCAGAGTGCCCGAGACAGGGAACCGGTCCCAGAACTGAGGTGGTGACTGTGGGCACCAGAGGGCAACTGTTCTCCCTAGAGAGAGAACTAGAGTTATGTCCTCCAGAGCACCATGTCCAAAAATGTGTTGCGTAATTTCACATATTTCTCCTCAAGGAAAGAATCCATAACAAAACTACTTTGGGCAACACTGTAGATTGCATTTCCCTTCAGAGGGTCACAGGGCACATTAGCCCACAGGAGGCGCTTGGAAGTCTTGGAGTAAAGAATTCTGTTTAAAATGCCATCCCACCTTTATCCAATCACAACACCCTGTTTTCAAGTAATAATAATGTTTCTCAGACTTCAATGGAATATACTCTGTGCCAGTCATCATTCTAAGTGGTTTACATGTTTTAATTCATGTAGTCAGTCATCACAACAGCCCTGTAAATATCCTGAGGAACCAAGGCACAGGGAAGTTACTGAGACATGCAGCTGATGAGGGAGCAAGCCCAGCCCCTGGCCTCAGCTCCACACTCGAAACCTCCCCCCAAACACACTTTGGATAATGCTGCCCTTGACCACTGTTCTTGAACTTTTTCTGCCCACCCGTCACTGAGTGGGATGGAAAATCCACAGATCAAACCATGCCCCCTCTTTTCAGATGGTACTTGAAAATAAGTAGGAAGAAGTGTTTCTCTTGATGCTTGGGGTTTTTTTTAATATCATTAATTTGTTCAGAAACAAAAGTGTAGGAAAAAATCTTTTCAAATTAAGAGGCATTGGGGTAAAACTTAGCCTGGCACCTCCTAGAAAGTGAAAGTATTAGTCACTCAATTGTGTCCGACTCTTTGCGACCCATAGACTGTAGCCTGCCAGGCTCCTCTGTCCATGGAATTCTCCAGGCAGGAATACTGGAGTTGGTAGCCATTCCGTTCTCCAGGGGATCTTTCCAACCCAGGGATTGAACCAGATCTCCTGTGTTACAGGCAGTTTCTTTACCGTCTGATCTACCAGGGAAGCCCAGCACTGGGTCTTGTAGGCACCTCCTAGAGAACCTCTTAAAAGTTGACTTCACTGCCTAGATAGCTGCCTACCTATCTCTCCCCGCTTTTCTCTGGCACAATAAAACATTCGTCCTACAAAACCTTACTTGGGCATCGTCTACTCTCTGAAGCCTCCTCTCCATCATATATGGAAATGCAAACACCACTTGCATTACCTGACTTCTTAAGGTCGCTGGTTATGACTTGAGAGGTAAAAAGAGGAGAGCTGAGAAAGTCCTGTTGGGTCCCAGCCGAGGTAGATTTTCTTGCAAGTTCAAATGCCTCCCAAGATTCTAGCTCCAGACGAGACCCCAACAGTGTCTGCCTCCTCTGCACTTCCTGCGCCTCGTCCCTTCCTGAAAGTTAAGATTCTTTCCTAGCATAAAACCTTCAACTAAGTCTTCTGCAGTTTACTGCCCCAGTGTTTATGAGTCCCCAGGATTGGGGGAATACTTCTTTATTTAAATGAAGTCTCCTGTGGGCTGAAGCTCACACTTTCCCATGGAGGGGCTCCACAGCAGGAGAGGACACTGAAGGAAGAGCATGTGGCGTCACTGCGCCCTTCAGTTGTCATTTCCCAGCCATTTCATTGCACCTTCCTTCCGTGACCCTCCCATTTTCACTCTATAGTTTTAAAGGCAAGTGGTCTGGTGGAGGTGGACCCCTGGAGGAATGTGAACAGAAACAGGCCCTTTGATGTGTGTATTTCGCCCCCTACTTTCATATCCTATTAATTCCTTGACATTTTTATCTGCTGATACTGGTTTCTGATTTATGACTTTAAGCACAAAATCTAGAAGCTGTGGACTAAAAACCACTCCTGAGAAGTCCCTTTAGTTTGCAGGCTAGTTTGGTGTGGTAGGGACGTGGGGCCATGAGAAACCAAAAATGTCTTTCCAGAGCCAGGAAGAAAATGCCCTGAGAATTGGTGCCCTTAGCAGACTAACTACGGTTTTGTAACCACAGGGTGGAGCCAGGACTTCTCATTCACTGTTTGTGAATGTGGCAATTTGAAAGCATTTGGAGAAAAATCCATAACATCTCAAGAAGTCATGCACAGACAAATCTGAAAAAAAAAAACCCACCTAAATTTAACGCCAAAGATCAATCTCACAAACATAATGTTAGGTTTCAAAAGCATATTAGAGATCTAGAAAAAAAACTATTTAAGGCAAATTAGAGATCTAGAAAGATAGATATGGTATAATTCCTTAAACCTTGTAGGCTGCTACCTGTATATTTCATACATAGCAAAATTATGAAGACACTGAGAGGATGCATGCCATCTCCAGGATAGCGGTTGCTTCTGGGGGTGATGAGTGGAAGCCGACATGGTCTCTGGGTACTCTTGTTTTCTCTGCTTTTCTATATGTTTGAAACATGTGATTTTCTTTTGAGGAAATTGTTTTTATTATGAGAGTTCAGATTGACTAGTAAGGCACTCACTCTCTGAAGTCCTTTGAAGTGAAGGGTTCCATAGTGCCAGGTAAGAGAAAGGGCATTTCCAATCCCAGTAACATATCTCCCGTTCCCCTTCTCAGGAATGTTCCTGGCTGATATCATTGAGAAATACTTTGTCTCCCCGACCCTCTTCCGAGTCATCCGATTGGCCCGTATTGGGCGCATCCTGCGTCTGATCAAAGGCGCCAAGGGAATTCGCACCCTGCTCTTTGCCTTAATGATGTCCTTGCCTGCTCTGTTCAACATCGGCCTTCTGCTCTTCCTGGTCATGTTCATCTTCTCCATCTTTGGGATGTCTAATTTTGCCTACGTGAAGCACGAGGCCGGCATTGACGACATGTTCAACTTTGAGACCTTCGGCAACAGCATGATCTGCCTCTTTCAGATCACCACGTCGGCTGGTTGGGACGGCCTCCTGCTGCCCATCCTAAACCGGCCCCCTGACTGCAGTTTGGATAAGGAGCACCCAGGGAGTGGCTTTAAAGGCGACTGCGGGAACCCGTCGGTGGGCATCTTCTTCTTTGTGAGCTACATCATCATCTCCTTCCTGATTGTGGTGAACATGTACATTGCCATCATCTTGGAAAACTTCAGCGTAGCCACAGAGGAAAGCGCAGACCCTCTGAGCGAGGACGACTTTGAGACCTTCTATGAGATCTGGGAGAAGTTCGACCCCGATGCCACCCAGTTCATCGAGTACTGTAAGCTGGCAGACTTTGCAGATGCCCTGGAGCATCCTCTCCGCGTGCCCAAGCCCAACACCATTGAGCTCATCGCCATGGATCTGCCAATGGTCAGCGGGGATCGCATCCACTGCTTGGACATCCTTTTTGCCTTCACCAAGCGGGTCCTGGGAGATAGTGGGGAGTTGGACATCCTTCGGCAACAGATGGAGGAGAGGTTCGTGGCGTCCAATCCTTCCAAAGTGTCTTATGAGCCAATCACGACCACGCTGCGGCGCAAGCAGGAAGAGGTATCAGCAGTGGTCCTGCAGCGCGCCTACCGGGGACATTTAGCCAGGCGGGGCTTCATCTGCAAAAAGACAACTTCCAATAAGCTGGAGAACGGAGGCACACACCGGGAGAAAAAAGAGAGCACCCCATCCACAGCCTCCCTCCCCTCCTATGACAGTGTGACTAAACCCGAGAAGGAGAAACAGCAACGGGCGGAGGAAGGACGAAGGGAAAGAGCCAAAAGACAAAAAGAGGTCAGAGAATCCAAGTGTTAGAGGAAAGCAAAAATTCAACATTGTACAGACTTAAAACTTGCAAATGAAAGATTGTTTACAAACTTCCTGAATATTATCAATGCAGAACAGCTGTGGAGACACTTTATCCCGAAGATCTATACCAAACGTAGTCTGCTTACCACGTCCCACGGTTGCATCTTGAGCAGTGACCTGCCAAGGGCAAAGGACCCTGCTCCCTGGACTCACAGATTTTCTAATGCTTGGGCAGGTGGTTACTGCATGTTCCACATCAGTCAATGCAACTTAGGACAAAACTAACAGGATACATAAAACAGAGGTGAGGCTGCCGGGACCAGTGTATTTCCGTTGCAGCCAGATGGATTTTTTTTTTGTTTGTTTTTCATTTTGTTGATTCTCAGAAGCAGAAAGCATCACTTTAAAAGTTTGTTCGTTCATGCAAACTCTATTTGCATTCTTACGTTAGTTAAGCTAAGCAGCAAAAAGAAAAAACACACACACTCACATTTAGCCCATGTCATTTACTTGTCAGTTTCTTTGACATAAAGCCGCATCTTCTCCACATGGGCTTCACGTGGTTTGGAGAGGGGTGGGGGAGAACAATCAGGTTTCTTCAGGCTGAGGAGGACTTGCTCAGGCCGATTCCAAACATTGTGTTCGTTCAACACGTAGAAATGATTTGCATGATGGCATGCCGTGATCAGGAGTCATGCATGAGAACCATACACCACAGGACACTACTAACCCTGTCCCCTGCACTGGGTCAGCCTTTGGACAGGACCCAGCCCTGCACCGTTCACTGTATTTGGAGAAAAAATGGTAAGCATTCCATGCCCGCTGCAATTCTTTCTGAATTCTTAGAAGTCTTTCATACACCTTCTGGGTAGGGAAACATAACCAACCAATTGACCACCACCACCAACAAAAAAAAACCAAACCCAGTCCAACAAGCAGATGGATCCGTTGTGTGTATATGTTTAACAGACATCTCTAACATACAGCCATTGTTGCACATTTTGAAAGATGAACTCTTTAATGCTGCTCTGTGTCCCATACGTGGGGAAACTTTAATCTCGAATGGCTTGTATTAATGTCACTGTAAAACCAAATCTTAGGGCTAAAAACAGAAATCAAAAATTTTTTTTTCATTTATATCTTGCAATATTTATGATGATTGTTTAGCCTTCATACTGGAGAACTGACACATTTTGGGGGTAGAGATAAAAGTGCTATTCAGAGTAGCATGTTATCTCTAGAAGGTCATTTGGGGGAACTTAAAACAACCTTTCGTTGGGGGTAAAGGGGTGCTCACTTCATCAATATCATGTCCTTCTGCATTGTGGCTTTCTCCGGGCTGGGGTCCACATGGAGAGGGGTTTAGATATTCCGAACGGGCCTCTCTCTTCCATGGAGTGGTTGTCACAAGCTCAGTCGCTGCACAGTTTCCTCTGGCCTGCGTCACATTCTTGCACCATGCAGGGCTTCCTTTACCCACAGAGGTGGGTGAGGGCAGCAGCCCTGAGCTAGGGCTGTGGTTTCTTTCATTTCTTATTAGAATAGATGGTCACTGGTGGGACCTCAGGAGAGATGGAGCCGCCTCTGAACCCAGCCCACTTGATTTCTTTATTGCACTGGTTCTCATGAGAAAGCGATTTAATATGAATCCTTAAGAACTTCCAGCTTCCCCCAGCACGTTCCCTTTCAGCCAGTTTCGCCATCTGCTTAGCGACCTGCACATTGTCATTGGAGGGTGGCTTTGGCGGGGAGCGTCATAGCTTCTGTTCTATCTCCCACTTCCGGGAAGAGAGTTCTTAGTCCAGGGATTTCTCATCTGATGACTAGATTTCAGAGCTAAGATGCTGCAGGTGAATGTCAGGAAGTCGATTCAAAGAATGAGGAGAGACTTCAGCATGCAAACCAAATCAAAATGAATTCTTCCTGAACCATACGGTAGAGGGGAAAAAACAACCCATAGTCAGACACACCAATCGGCCTTGTAGTAGGAGCACTTTGGATGTAATTTCACAGTCCACCTGACTAATTTTGCATAGAACAAACCACAGCCAGTCAGTAAGCAGAGCTTTCTATCTTGCTGGACCACTAGAAACTCTGTCCAGTTCTCAGAAGCCTGCTTCTGCGACATCATCCGTAGAACTTTTTGTACTACACCCGATTCCAGGTTGGAAAGGCATTTTCTTCAGTGACCCTGCTAACTGCTAGGATGAATGTATAGTAACATGTACAGGCGACATCGTAAACAGCACAAAACAGAAGCTGACNAAAAAACACACACACTCACATTTAGCCCATGTCATTTACTTGTCAGTTTCTTTGACATAAAGCCGCATCTTCTCCACATGGGCTTCACGTGGTTTGGAGAGGGGTGGGGGAGAACAATCAGGTTTCTTCAGGCTGAGGAGGACTTGCTCAGGCCGATTCCAAACATTGTGTTCGTTCAACACGTAGAAATGATTTGCATGATGGCATGCCGTGATCAGGAGTCATGCATGAGAACCATACACCACAGGACACTACTAACCCTGTCCCCTGCACTGGGTCAGCCTTTGGACAGGACCCAGCCCTGCACCGTTCACTGTATTTGGAGAAAAAATGGTAAGCATTCCATGCCCGCTGCAATTCTTTCTGAATTCTTAGAAGTCTTTCATACACCTTCTGGGTAGGGAAACATAACCAACCAATTGACCACCACCACCAACAAAAAAAAACCAAACCCAGTCCAACAAGCAGATGGATCCGTTGTGTGTATATGTTTAACAGACATCTCTAACATACAGCCATTGTTGCACATTTTGAAAGATGAACTCTTTAATGCTGCTCTGTGTCCCATACGTGGGGAAACTTTAATCTCGAATGGCTTGTATTAATGTCACTGTAAAACCAAATCTTAGGGCTAAAAACAGAAATCAAAAATTTTTTTTTCATTTATATCTTGCAATATTTATGATGATTGTTTAGCCTTCATACTGGAGAACTGACACATTTTGGGGGTAGAGATAAAAGTGCTATTCAGAGTAGCATGTTATCTCTAGAAGGTCATTTGGGGGAACTTAAAACAACCTTTCGTTGGGGGTAAAGGGGTGCTCACTTCATCAATATCATGTCCTTCTGCATTGTGGCTTTCTCCGGGCTGGGGTCCACATGGAGAGGGGTTTAGATATTCCGAACGGGCCTCTCTCTTCCATGGAGTGGTTGTCACAAGCTCAGTCGCTGCACAGTTTCCTCTGGCCTGCGTCACATTCTTGCACCATGCAGGGCTTCCTTTACCCACAGAGGTGGGTGAGGGCAGCAGCCCTGAGCTAGGGCTGTGGTTTCTTTCATTTCTTATTAGAATAGATGGTCACTGGTGGGACCTCAGGAGAGATGGAGCCGCCTCTGAACCCAGCCCACTTGATTTCTTTATTGCACTGGTTCTCATGAGAAAGCGATTTAATATGAATCCTTAAGAACTTCCAGCTTCCCCCAGCACGTTCCCTTTCAGCCAGTTTCGCCATCTGCTTAGCGACCTGCACATTGTCATTGGAGGGTGGCTTTGGCGGGGAGCGTCATAGCTTCTGTTCTATCTCCCACTTCCGGGAAGAGAGTTCTTAGTCCAGGGATTTCTCATCTGATGACTAGATTTCAGAGCTAAGATGCTGCAGGTGAATGTCAGGAAGTCGATTCAAAGAATGAGGAGAGACTTCAGCATGCAAACCAAATCAAAATGAATTCTTCCTGAACCATACGGTAGAGGGGAAAAAACAACCCATAGTCAGACACACCAATCGGCCTTGTAGTAGGAGCACTTTGGATGTAATTTCACAGTCCACCTGACTAATTTTGCATAGAACAAACCACAGCCAGTCAGTAAGCAGAGCTTTCTATCTTGCTGGACCACTAGAAACTCTGTCCAGTTCTCAGAAGCCTGCTTCTGCGACATCATCCGTAGAACTTTTTGTACTACACCCGATTCCAGGTTGGAAAGGCATTTTCTTCAGTGACCCTGCTAACTGCTAGGATGAATGTATAGTAACATGTACAGGCGACATCGTAAACAGCACAAAACAGAAGCTGACGTGTGGTTATTCTTTTTAAGAGAATTATAAATACTGTAATATATCATTTTATTTTATTGGCATGCCTTTTTGTAAATACAAAGTATTAACTTATTAAATAGGAAATGGCTTCTGGCTTATGCCATTGTCATGTTTATTTTTATTTTTTATACTTTTCTTTCTTCTTAGAATTTAGATGCTGTCAGCCAATGTACATCCCCAAACCAGACAGACAGACAAAAAATTTTTTATCGCTAATGGTCTTTTCCAAAACAACAAAAAAATATATATATTTTTGTTCCAATGTGCAATAAATTCTAACCACTTCTATGCAAGATTTGGCTAAACTTCATAATTGTTCTTGTTCTTAGGTCTTGAGATGGGCCACAGAGCGATAAGATCCCGCTCTGTCCTCCAAGTGCTCGTGCTAGTGATGTCATTAAGCTACTAGAGCATATTAACGAGACTTTTTGAGCTCTGACCTTTTTTCCTTCTCCCAGGCCCCGGTCTCCCCACCCAGCAGGCTGTCTCCTCAGTGACACACACAGGCCTTGGTATCTGACACCCATCAGCCAGCTTCATAGGGAAGAAGCCACCTCCACTCTATTTGAAGTTTCACTTTTTTTGTTTGTTTGTTTCTAAAAACTCTTCCCACCTTCTTTCTCCTCACCTGATGGTCCTCCACCCACCCACTCGTTCACGCACTCTCGCGCTCACCCGCCCTGCTCCACACTTCTTTGGTAGTAAGTGACACCATCACCAGCAGTTTACACCCGCAGTTAACAGGCATTGAACTGGAAGAGTCCGTGAAGGCGTTCTCGCACGTCTTCACCCAGTGGATAAGTGGCAACGCTTTGCCAAATATTAACGAAGCCAATCAAAAAGCAGCAGCAGCCACAGTATCACTGCACATATATATATATAGATGTATAAATACGATATAAATATTTATTTTTTTGTAGCCAGGTCCTTGGTGCAGTATTTATACTCCAGAATCCACCTTTAAAAAAAGGACAAAAAGCAAAAAGACGTGTGATGCTGTTAATTTAAAACGCAGAGCCAAAGCCACCGAGCAGCAGCTGACATGGTTGCTGGTTTGTGTGTGAAAAACACTTTCCCCTCTTCTTTTCTTTAACCTCCTCATTGCTTAGGATGAGGAGACTCCGTCATTTAAAGCCGAGGGCGAGAGCAGGAGGCACTTCCCAAGTCGGCTGCCTTGCACCCACTCCTCTGAATGAGCCACTCTCGGCATCAGAAGTTGACTGAGGAGAGATTAACAGAAACTCCCGGTCACAACCCCTGGAACAGCAATGCCCAGAGTTCTCATTTTTTGCTGCAACCAATGTAAGCTTGTAAAAGACCAATAGTAAAGACTAGTGTATTAGTGAATGCATGGAGGCCGGCACTGCTCTAACCAAGACGTGATGAAAAGTACATCACTTCTATGAGCCAAAAGGAAACAAAATAAAAACGACCCTTTTTACTGTATAAGGGAAGCCTGTCTTGGTGTGCGTTTGTTGCTTGACTCTCCCAATATTTTTTATACCTGGGAAGTGGGACTTTAGCACGTTTGGGGAAAGAAGGGGAAGGAAAGGGAGAGAAATGAGGATTTCTCACTAAGTTCTGGCTAAAAAGCCAAGATTGGAGAGAAAAGCAAAGTCCTGATCTCCCCAGGTCCCCACCCACCCACTGTGTGTGGCATTCCTCTGCTGGGCCGCTGCTTCAGCCCCATGATACCTGTTCTTCACCGCCCCCCCCCCCCCCCCCCC
>SJYA01000725.1:134330-178235 GCA_006410615.1 Neotragus moschatus | reverse complement strand
CCCAATGCCCTCCACCCACCCACCCCCCATACATACACACACCTGAGAGAACCTGCTCACTCGCTGCTCCCCCCATGGGCTTCTCACAGCCAAGACCCTGCACCCACTGCTTTTGAGGCACCGTAGCCCTTCAGTCAGCCAGCTCCAAGGAGCAGAAGGAAGGGCAGGGACCAAGGCAGGGAGGAAGAGAAAGAGCAGCTTTCCTGTTAGCACTCCTAGGCCAGCACAGACCCTCAGCACCTTGGCACCTGAAACATCCCCTTGGACTTCCTTCCAGCTGGGAGTGGGTGGGAGACACTGCAGGGGCTGTCAAAGTGGTGGGAAACAAGGGAGGCTAGGGTGGTGGGAGAGAGAAGTGGGGTGGTGGCTTGTCCCCCCACCTCTGGACCAAAGGTCAGAGTTGTGAAATGGGCTCCCCAACAGAGGGGGGGGTGCAAACCACCCAAAAGCCCCATCACTGGAAAGTTGGTGGGAAGAATACAGTTCTCACAAGGAAGGGTGCCTAAGCCTGGGTTTCTGGTGGAGAGTTTGGGTGGGACTGAGAATAAAAGTCCAATGTTTATTCAGGGGAACACAGCTGACCATCTCCTTCACCCTCTCATAGCCCCTGGAGCCCTAGACCTAGGACACTAAGAGAACAGGAGAGGTAAGAGTCCCCTCAGAACCTCCTGCAATGGACAGACACTCACTCACCCCTCCTCAAAGCCTCCCAGCAGACCAGGGCGGCTGAGTCTGCAATGAACTCTGTGCCCAATCAGACCTGTGGCCAGACTACTTTCCCTCCGGAGGAAATCTTAGCATAAGTTACAGGAGACCTCTGCCTAGACAGGGACCAGGTGGGATGACCTCTCTGGGAACTTTAAACCCAGGTCATCTTCCCATCTGGGCCCTCTCAGCCCACCTGCTAGGTCTGGGGCAGGCAGTGGGCAAGGGCATCCCAACTCTGGGTAACCAACCCTGCACACAAAACATCCTACTCAGCTGAGGGGTGGTGCCTACAGGAAGAGCAGCAGGAAGGGAGCAAGACCTACCTCCTTCCAAATGCCACAACTCAGTCCTCATCACCTCTGCCTACAACCTTGGCCCTGAGGAAGAGGCCCCTGAAATACATTCTGCTTCTGTCCCAAGAAGCACAGGAGTTGGAGTGTGGCCTCTTGGTCTTCCTCTCCCCCCTTCCCCTCAGGTCTCACTTTCTGAGTCTTCTGAGAGAATCTGCTTCCCTAGGGCTGGAGGGGTTGATAGGCTGGGGATGGGGGGAAACACACACAGGAAAGCAGCCAAAATCTAACATTCTTTCTGAGGTCAGTTTCTTCCTGAGTCGTTAAAAGAAAAACAGCAAATTCTACACATCTTACAAAAATAAGAGGCCTAAAATATTAAGCTACATTTCTGGAATTTTCCTCCTCAAAAACAACAACAACAAAAACCCCTTCACTGGGTGTTTTTCTTTTGCTTGACTCCCACAGACCTAAGGTTTCAGCTGGATGAGGGATAAGGGAGTGAAGAGAACCCCCTCTTCCTCAGCCCCTTAACCTCCAGATCTTCCGCAAAGGGACACTGCAGTCTTTGAATGTGAGGGACAGAAGGCAGGGAGAGGGACCAAGACAGAGAGAGGCTGGAAAGCAAGGGATGGGAACAGAAGCGCTGAAGGTGACAGATGAGACAGGGCGGGGAGGAGCAAAAGGCAATCGGCTGGAGCGGGAAGCGAGAAGGGTGCATGGTCAGTGACAAAGCGACGGAGAAAGAAAACCACCAGAAGCAGAGAAAGGGAGACGAGGAGAAGGGGGAGGGAGCCATTCAGACAGCGAGGAGACAAAAGGCTTGTGGCGAGAGCGCAGGAGCTCCCTAGGCCCCGGGCCAGTCTTCCGCGGGGCAGAGATGGCGAGCTTCCCGTCCACAATAAATAGGAAAAAACCTGAGTACACAGCTCATATGGCATCTCTCTGCCTAGCACAAGCACTTTCCTTCCCACGGAAAAAAAAAAAAAAAANAGGCTGGTGGCAAGAGGAACCAGCCATGATTAGAGGGTTGGACCCTTCAGCACCACACACACACACACACACACACACACACACACACACACACACACTACCCCCCACCTCCTAGGAAAAAGAGAAGGGCTGGAGATTGAGCTCAATCACCAGTGGCCAATGGTTTAGTCATTAGATGGGGCTGGGAGAGCTTCTGGGGAGGAGTGGTTGGGGGGCTGCTGGGAGAGGGCACAGAAGCTCTGGGCATCTTCCCACATGCCTCCCTGTGCCTCTCTTCCATCTGGCTGCTTCTGACTTACATCCTTTTATAATAAGCTGAGAATCTAGTAAGTAAACTGGTTTCGTGAGATCTGTGAGCCGTACTAGCAAATTCATCAATCCCAGAAGAGGGTAGGAACCTCTTGATTTACACCCATCAGTCAGAAGCACAGGTAACAGCCTGGATGTGTGGCTGGCACCTGAAGGGGGCAGTCTTGTGGGGCCACCCTTACCCCTTGGGATCTTCCACTACCACCAGGCCGGTTGTGTCAGGACTGGGTCAAATGTGTAGGACACCCCGCTGGTGTCCCAGAACAGGTTGGTGTGTGGAAAACCCTCACATCTTGGGTCAGAAGGGGAGCACCGAGGTGGAGGTGTGCGAGAGAAAGGGGCACCTGCAGGAGGAGTGTGTTTCTCCCTCACGCAGGCCTCAGACGCTCCTCCGCCCCCCCCGTGGCATCAAGAGGCAGCAGATACCCTGAGCAGTCCCTGTGTGTCTACCGGCAAGACACCTAACCTCTCCAAGCCTCACTTTCTTCAGCTGTCAAGTGAGACCGTATAGATGGTAGACAGCGAACTTTCTCTCCCTAGGAACTTTTATACAGGCTGAGATGGAAGGGCCGCCAATACACCCCTCCAACTCCCTCAGAAGGCCCGTAACACCCCTTCCCTACTCACAGTTTCTCTGGTTCAGAGTTCCCTCAGCCACGGGGCTGGGGGCAGGGCCGGAAGGAGGGGCAGCTGTGCTGGGGCTCCAGGCGTGTGAGGACAAGGGCCCGTGTGGATATCGCCTTCTGGGGCAGCTCCTCAGGCTCCGTTACCGCAGCCTGGGACAAAGGGGCTGGAGTGGAGAATCCTATTGTCGGCCTCGTATGGAAATCTCATTAATCTAGTCGCCACGGCTCCCACAGGCCTTTTGTCCCAGCTTTTTGTCTCCTGCTCACAACTGGTGCCCTGGGTGGTGGTGGTTGGGGGGCTGGGGGCGGTGCAGTGGTTCTCTAGCTGCCTGGCAGAGCTTGAAGCGGACTGTTCCCCCATGCACTGGGCCCTGACCCCACCTCGTGTCAACCCCCAGTTACTGCAGAGAAGACAGGGAGGACAGGACGGGTCGCCTGCCTCGGCTCTTGTGCCCACCTCAGGAAGCTGTTCCCCCAGTCTGGTCAGAGAGCAGCCCCAGCACAGCTGGGCCCCCAGCACCCTGCCTTAGACACAAGGTAGGGCTCAAGAAGCGCTTAGGGGATGAACCAAAGGAGGCCTGAAAGGCAGCTACAGAGCTCTGCGGTCCAGGGGCTGGAGCTCGTTTTCTGCAGGTTCACTGTCTTGCTCGCATCCAGCCAGAAAACACTTCCATATATTAATACCCTCAGAGTGCTGGCCATTGAGCAGCAGCTGTCAGAGGGGCAAAATGGATCAGATTGTGACCCTTCCTCGTGACCCTATCATCCAACAGGGAAGATAAGGTGAGAGTGATCATGTCCATGGAAAGGAAGAAGGAAAGAAAGAGGGATGAAGAGAAAGGAAAAGAAGGAAGGAAGGGAAGGAAGAGAAAGAAGGGGAGGGATTTCCCAGTCGTTCAGACTCTGCCTTCAATGCAGCGGGTGTGTGCCTTCCATCCCTTTTGGGGAACTGAGATCCCACATGCCTCAGGGCCAAAAAACCAAAACAAAAAACAGAAACAGTACTGTAACAAATTCAATGAAGACTTTAAAAGCGGTTCGCATACCCAAAAAAACCTTAAAAAGAAAAAAAGAGGGAAAAGTCTAAAGACCAAGAAAGAAAAGAATCAGTTCTGGAAGCAGTGGAGCCTATTTTCGGCAGTGGCGGGGGATCAGAGCAGCACCTAAAATGGGTCTCTGCAGGCAGAGAGCACTGGGGTGTGTCCTCGGCGCAGCGCGGGGCTGAGCAGGGAGTGCTGGCCAGTCCCTGTCATCACTAGCCGCACAAACACCCCACCCACTGTGCTTAGTCACTCAGTCGTGTCTGACTTTGTAACCGCATGGACTGTAGCCCCCCAGGCTCCTCTGTCCATGAGATTCTCCAGGCCAAGAACACTGGAGTGGGTAGCCATGCCCTCCTCCAGGGGATCTTCCCAACCCAGGCATCAAACCCAGGTCTCCCACACTGCAGGCCGAGCTACCAGGGCCTGACCCAACACCCAACCCAAGAAAATATTATAAAACAGTCCCAGGGTTTGGTCCCACTTGCCGAAGCTCAGAAAGAGGGCCTCCTCCTTCTGGCCATTGGTTTCCACCCCAACAGGCTGTGGGAAAGCAAGGATAGCAGTTGTGGAGCAGATCCCAGGGGAGCAGGAGTCCAGTCAGCAGATTTGAACACTCCTCCCGGTCCCTAAATTTGCTTCTTGGCTGGAGAATGGTGGAGAACTTGGAGCTGGGGAAGGGAGACAAGATGGCCTAGGGAGATGAGGAAGGGGATGCGTGCCAGGAGGTTGCAATGGTTGGAGCCAAAAGAAACCTGGAAAACAGCCCTGCTTGCTCATTCTGGCCTATAGGGCCTTGCTTACCCAGGGCCACCCACTGGAAAGCCTCCCTCTGCCAACCATCGCTTTCCCATCTTTCAGGGCCCATGGCAGTCCCTTCCTCCTTCATGCATCCTCCTTGGCCACTCCAGTCCTAATGACCCCTTGCTTTATGGGGGAGCCAGAGAAAGTCCCTCCTGGCAACAAGAACAGAGATTGATCTTCCTCTTGCTCCTGGATCCCCTCCCCTTTCAAAGCTCGGACTGTGTTCCCTTAGGTCTCCCCTCTTCTGCGTGATCAATCTCCCCGTCTACCGCTCATCCTCTTCAGCCCACAAACAGGCTGCTCCTTCTCCCATCTCAGGGTCAAGGGAGCTCAAAAGAACCTCTTGATCCTCTTCCAACTACATCCTATTGCTCTCTGCTTGCTTTTTACCAAAATACAAACAAACAAAAAATTAAAAGATGCCTATACTACAGTTTCTGATTCCTCCCCTCCCATTCTTACTTGAACCCCCTCCAGCCAGGTTTTCACACCCAGCACTCCAGCTGCCTGCGTGCGTGTTGTTAAACCTAACAGTCAGTCTGAGGGCCAGTCCTCAGCTCAGTGGCACTGGACTCAGCTGATCATCCTTCCTTCCTGAAGCTTCTTCATGGGGTGCCCCAACCCCCTCTCCTCCTTTCTTAGTTTCATGCCCTCCTTTCACCCCCTCCCTTTTGAGCCTTGCTGAGCCCAGGGTTGTCTTGGATCCTTCTCTCCACATTAATTTCTTGGAGACTCCATCCAGGCTCACGGCCTTGACCACTGGCTGTACACTGAGGACTCTCCAGCCTAGTTTTCCCTCACACACACCCTACTGGCATAGTCAAACTTCTCCCTGACCCTCCCACTTAAATGTTAAATGGGCACAACTGATATGTCCCAGTCAAACTTCTGAGTTTCTCACTCCCTGACCCCAAGTCTTCCCCATCTCAGAAAATAGCAGCCTTATCGTTTCTAAGTGCTCAGGTCATAAACTGGGGTTGTCTCTAACCACTCTCTTTCACACCTCTGGCCCTGGCTTCCAAATCTCTCCAAACCGAAACTACCTCTCACCCAGAGGACGGCAGCAGCCTGCCATCTCCCCTCCCACNACCCCAAGTCTTCCCCATCTCAGAAAATAGCAGCCTTATCGTTTCTAAGTGCTCAGGTCATAAACTGGGGTTGTCTCTAACCACTCTCTTTCACACCTCTGGCCCTGGCTTCCAAATCTCTCCAAACCGAAACTACCTCTCACCCAGAGGACGGCAGCAGCCTGCCATCTCCCCTCCCACGCCCACCCTTGTCCCCCACTCTCCAGTCTCAACACGCAGCCAGAGGACCTTTGAAAACATGTCTGAGCATGTCATTCTTCAAAACTTCCAGAGTCTCCTATGTCACAGAGAATAAAAGTCAGAGTCCTCCCAGTGGCCAGCCTCGTCCTTCGATCCGCTTCCCTTCACCTCCAGTCCTCCCCTCCCGCCACTCTCCCTGGGGCACCCCCTCCAAACACAGTGGCTTCCTTACTGCTCCCTCCACGCCGGCTTTGCTCCCAGTCAGAGGCCCTGGCCTTGCTGTGCTTGGTGCCCTCGATACAGATACCATTTCCCCAGATCTCCAGACGCCTCACCCTCCCTCACTCCAGGCCTCTGCTTAGCTGTCATCGCAGCAGGCCCAGACCCCACAACCTGCCATTCTCTGTAGTACTCATCATAATCTGACCTACTTGTTGCTTTATCCTCTTTTACCCACTGGAAAGCTGCACGAAAGCAGGTAGTTGGTTTTGTTCACTTCATTTCCCAAGAACCTAGGTCAGCGCCAAGCACACAGTAAGTTCTTAATAGACTCTGTAGAGTGGATGAATGGATGCCTGGATAAATGGATGGATGGCTGGGTAGATGGATGGATGGATGAATAAATGACCAAAGAGGCTTGAAAGTACCTCTGTGTCCAAATAAAGAAAAAAAAAAAAAAAATCCAGGTGACTAAACTTGAGCCCACAGCAGCTATTCAGAGTGGCAAGAGGCAAAGCCAGGGAGCTTCTTCAGGAGTGGACAGGGGAATTCATGTCTGTGAATATTAGAGGAAACACCCAGCCCTGATCTGACTGGAGCTGAAGGGCGCTCAGCCCTGCCCCCAGGAACCCCACCTGGCTTTCCCCCCTCCCCCCCCCCAAAAAAAATCTTCCTCCCTCTCTCTTTCCCCAGCCAGGCCTCTGAGAGGGGACAAAAGGGGCAATGGAATTCCAATCAAAGGCCACCGGACACATGGTAAAGAGATCAGGGCCCTTGGGATCCTGCTTCCTTGAGGTAGTAAGGCCTCCCCGCCAGTCTGGCTCCTCTCTGGGACGGGGGTGGCTGGGGTGGGGGGTGTGCTCTTGCCCTGGACTCCTCATATGTCAAATGCCAAACAGCAGGAGGCCAGCCAAGTGGCCCCCATCTGGGTTGTGTGTGTCCACATGCGCTGGGGGGAGGGGTGAGTGCAGAAATCCCTGCCTGTGTCCGAGGTCAGGGCCACAGACAAGCTATGACCATCTGTTGTGATCTTGAGAGGCCAGGCCAGGGTCCAGCACCCTTGAGGGTAAACCTTCCTTCTCCACCAGCCTTGTAGTGTTTGCAAAGAATTTTTAATAACTGCCATTCAGTTTTATCCTCACAGCTTACCTGCTAGATGGGCACATTCCCCCCATTTTACAGAAGACAAAATGAAGGCTCAGAGAAAAGAGAGTGATTCTCCCAAGGTCATGACAGGTAAGCAGGGAAGCTGGGACTCTCAGCCTATGCTGCCAGCCCCTCCCTCTCCCAGCCTTGGTCAAGGTGTCTGGGCACCAAACACACAGCTAGGCTCTGAGGCACAACCCCCAGCCTGCTCCCCAGTCTCTCTTTCAGAAAGCCTTCTAGGACTGACACCCCCAAGGAAGTTCTAAGACGCTTCAAAGTCTAGAGCTCTAGAAGCCACTGCTTCCCCACTCTGGGCTGTTGGCCTGTCCCTGGGTACTGGGCCCTCTCACTGGCCAGGACCTCCTAAGGGCCACTCAGCTACCCACAGGAGCACATGATCCACCCTGGGGCTGAGGTCTCCAAAAGACTGGGGAGAAGGCACCGCACTCTGGGAAGAACTCCACCTAAGACCCACAGGCAGGAAGGGCTCTGCACTGGCTGCACCTCTGAAAACAGCCTCTAATCCTGTGCAGTCCACATCACAGCCATTAGCCATGGGGAACTATTTAAAGGTAAATTCATTAAAATATTAATTATTTTAAATGAAATCATTTATTCTTACTATTATTTTAAAATAAAAATAGATTATTAAAATGAAATTCAATTAAACATTCGGTTCCTCAATAGCGCTCACCACACCCCGGGCACTCACTAGCCACATGGGGTGGTGTACCCACAAGCATTCAGAAAGTTCCTTGGGACAGCACTGCTTTCATCCCAGCCAGGATTGGTTCTGGTGAATGCTTCCCGCGATAGCTAGAGCCTCCACCGGCTTCTCTTAAACTTGAATGGAGCCTCATTTCTTAGGGTCTCCAGATAAGACATCCCTAGGACTTGGGACTCTGCTGCTCAGGACTCCAGCATCCCCAGAAGCCAGAGAGGAAGGGCAGACAACTGACCAGATCCAGCACTCCCCACCAGCTCAGCCTGTCCTGCCTGCCACCCGGAGAGGAGGGGCAGGCTGAAGAGGAGGCGAGGACAGAAGGACAGGGCAGTTTGTCATCTGGCCCTTCGGGCTGTGCCTCCTTCCTTCCCCCATCAGCGGCTCCCCCTCCCCCCTCCCCCACCATCCTCATCCTCATCAAATGCCGTGGACAGATGGGGGCCGGCAGGGGAAAACCTGGCCACAGCGAAAGCGCTCTCCAGCGGCAACAGAGTCTGGGGGTCACAGCTGTGTCCCCCGAGGCCTGGTCAGCCCTTCAGGCCCGGCCTTGTGTCGGCAGTGAGAGAAAGGGGGGATACTTAGGAATCCTAGCGGGAGATTTAGAAATCTGTAGATGCTGAATTGTTCTAGCACACCAGTTAAAATGCAGTCCATCTTGTGGTCACTCATCCATCCACCCATTCGGTGCACACTGAGTAAGTCCCACCACGTCAAGATGTAATAAGAGGATATAAAGACAGACAGGTGGGCTCCCTAACCAGCTTGACCAGGTAGGCATGTGGCTTGTTCTGGACTTAATCCTTGTTGCAGGTTAGATGAAGATCCTTTGTCTCTGCCCAGTGGTCTGAGCAGGATGGACACCCCCCAAACCCCTCCCCTCAAACAGGCACACAGCAAGGGCGTGTGAGTACATACACACACACACACACACTCTCCCAGCTGCTGCCATGAACCTCCAATCACAGCACTGAAGGGTAAGTCCCACTGTCCAGCGACCCCCAGGGAGTGTATTAGCACATTTGAATCGCTCAACCTGCAATGACAAAGCCTGGGGCCTTGTGAGGAGACACAGGAGGAGGGGAGGGGGCCTGTGGGGAGCTCTCCTCTGTCCTCTCCCAGGGGAAAGCTCAGGACTAAATTAAGCATTCTGGGGCACAGAGGAATTTGGGGGCCCCAGCTCCAGCAGTGAATAAGCGAGCCATAAAATCCCAATTTACACACTCACTGATCAAACAGCCCATCTACTCCCCTAGAAGGTTGGGCATGGCTCCCAGGCTTGCCTCACTGCTGCAGAAGGTCCTGGGGTGCAGGACCAGGACACGGGGGCAGCCAGTGTTTAAATGAGTAGCAGACAGTCCTACTCCCAGCGCCAATGAAGGGCATCTGTCCCCAGGGCTTGGGGACCACCCTGTACTCCCTGGGATCTGGCTGCCTTTGGGGGAGCTCCTCGGGTCTGCCCTCCATGAATGACAGCTCTTTTTCCTCCTGAGTGGCCCTGGGGTTGATTTCAGCCTCATCACAGAGCTGCTGATCTCTTTTCCAGCTCTACTCTGCTGCCACCCCTTTCTTTCTGACAGCGCCTCCATCATGTTTTCTCTTACCCTCCTGACGGCTGGAGCTGCTGGGAGAAGCTCAGAGCCCTTTCCTTCCAGCCACATAGTCTCACCCCTTCCCCGGACTGGGAGATATCCAGAAACATGGTGCAGTGGATACTGGTTTCCTGTCCCTAATTCATCTCCCTGGAGACACCAGGTAGGGAGAACTGGCCCAGTTATCACCCTTGCCCCTTCCTCTAAAAAAAACCCAGTTTGTCTCTACCTGCCTCAATTTTGTTTGCTTCACTTAGGCTGCCTGAAACTTCAGCAACAGAAAATCGTTCTGGTTAATAGGCATCCTCTTTTAAACCACCTACAGCTCTGGTTCCAGGTTCCAGGGTATCAGTTGCTCGACCCTCAGTGAAGGTCAGCAAAGCCGATGGGCTTCTTCCCAGGTCTGTGTGAGGCACCGTATTGAGCAAATAGAGTTTTCATGGAGGCCAAAGAAAGCAAATCTTTGGGGCTGATAGCTGCTTTAAGGACAGCATGGTCCACCCCACCACATGCCCTTCTCACTACTAGAGCTGCTCTGGAGCAGGTTAGGTGGACTTCAACTCCTGGGCTCTGGGGCAGAACAGAAAGGGAAAGCGGGCCCACCCTGTGTCTGTGTTTTCCAGGGCTAGAGGGTCAGGCTGTTATCTTTCAGAGGTCATTGCATCCTGGGCTGGGGTCTTGGTCTTCATGACGTCATTGAGTACCCCCAACAGACTGCTAGGAGGGGATTATGGTGCAAGCCCCCTGGACAGCAGAACACACTCCTTCCCTTCTTTCTCCTTTTCTCACCTTCACTGGCTGCTTCCAGGGACCCTCAGATGCAGCCTGGTTGCACTAGTGACTTGAGTTATTCAGGTATCTGGACTGACCTGGGTCTAGGGGAGGTCTCTGAGCCCAGGGGTCCATCTGTAGGTCACAGTCCCACCTCCTTCAGGGCTCAGATGATGCAGGGAGTGGGTCAGCCTCTGAGATGGGGGGTAAGTGTCTAAACCTCTCTGATTCCTCTACTGTGAAACAGAGGACCCAGCATGCCCCAGCATGCCCCCAGGCCAGTGTGAAGGCAATGGAAGAAGAGTGGAGCTTTCAAGACTGCCTGGAAGAGGGCCAGGCATGGGGGAGACACACCAGGCACTCCTCGGGCGTGGATCCCAAGGCGGCTGGCCAAGCACTTCAGCCTGGGAAAGGCGGGGCTGGGGAACACCTCTGGCACCAAAAGGAGTGGAACAAGGGAACCCTTGGAGAGAAGTGCAGCCTCCCAGCTGGGCTCTCCGAGGCAGGGGCAGTTCTGCCCTGCAGTGTGAGGCCCCTCCACTCTCGGGTATGACTGTGGGGGCGGGGGACTGAGCTTCCCTGGATTTCCTAGCCTCACCCCTGGCCCTGCTGCCCTGTGTCCTGGGGCACCTCTCACCTGCTCCTCCTCTGCCAATAAAGGGGGGAGCCCCAGGGCCCTGCCTTCTCTTCTGCCCTTTGTAGAAACTGCCTAGATAAGCCACATGCCCCTTCAGGTCCCTCTTGAGAGCCCTCCATGCCAGACCCAACTTCATCCTGAGCCATACTTTTCCTGTCCCTAGGCAGACATCTTGACCAGTTTTCAGTCATAGGCCCCTTGTGCAGCCTAGTAAACCCATGGCCTATTCTCAAAAGTACTGGTCAATACATAAGATGAAAATACACAAGAGAAAAAAAGGTGTAACTACGTATGGTGACAGATGTTAGCTAGACTTACTGTGGTGATCATTTCTTCATATACACAAACATCAAATTATTATGCTGTATACCTGAAACTAATACAGTGATCTATGTCGATTACACTTCAATTTTTAGAAAATGATACACGGGACTACTTTGTCAATTACACCTTAATAAAGCTGTAGGGGGCAGAACTTTTAAAAACATGGAGCTACAAAGGGAACTAATAACATTGGAATACAGCTCCATTCATGAACTTCTCAAGGATCGTGGACCATGGGTCTCAGCCCAGCTGACAAAGGGCCCCCTCTCAAACCCCACCTCCTCCCCACAGCCTGGTTTAGGATCTAAAGTTGACCTGAGTCAGTTTGGGTGGCACATGATCTCCAAAAAGCTTAAGCTTAAGCTTTAAAGTCTGGGTGACCCCACCTTCTGGGGCCCCATATATAGCCTCCCCACTCCTGCATAGGAGTCGGTGAGAGCAGAGCCCCCACCGCCTGGCCAGCAGTGGTAAGGGGGCAGGCCCAGGCAGCCCACCCTGGATTCCCCAGTGGCTGCCTCTGACTGCTCCTTCTCCCTTCCTAGCCCTGGGGGAGCCAAGCTGAGTAACTCCAGCTATGCAACCTGGCCGGTCTACCTGGGTATGAGTGGGCAGGGCTGTCCTCAAGGGGGTGACCCTGACACCTGCAGGGCCACAGGAACAGAGAGAGAAAAGGAGTTGGGGTGGGGGGAGCGGTGCTAGGCAAAGACCAGACAACCACGGCAACTCCTGTCTATGCCAGTTTGAGATCCCAACACAAGAGCTAACCACTGCTGGAAGCACACGAGCTGGTGTAATCCTCACAATTCCCAGAGGAGGAAACTGAGGCAAAGTTAACTTGTCGATGCCACCAAGCTAGGACTTGGTGCCACCCTGCAGGGCAGTCTGGCTGTAGAGGCTGTTTTGCCTCTCGCTTGAGCAGCCGATGCTATTCCCATCTAACAGCTCCACCACCCTCCTCAGCCTCCCTTGCCCCTCTTTAGCTCCTCTTCCCTTGATTGCTCCCCCAGATTCAGCCACAAACCCACACTTTATCCATACTTTGGCACCAGTAAGTCCTTGCAGGTCTGAGACCCTAGACCCTGGTTACAGCCCTAAGGAGAGGGATCAGAGAGGTAGGCAGCGAGCTGCAGCAGACCATGACTAGGGAATGGGGAGTGTTTACTTGGAGGGNCCCCCAGATTCAGCCACAAACCCACACTTTATCCATACTTTGGCACCAGTAAGTCCTTGCAGGTCTGAGACCCTAGACCCTGGTTACAGCCCTAAGGAGAGGGATCAGAGAGGTAGGCAGCGAGCTGCAGCAGACCATGACTAGGGAATGGGGAGTGTTTACTTGGAGGGAGAGAGACTTCTGGGGATCAAATATTTTTGAATACCTAAGCCACCTCTGGGTGGCAGCTCTGTGCAGCCCCTCCCCTCCTGTCCCCCTTCCCACCATCCTCAAATGAGTTGAATTTGCCATGAAAGATCTGGGGCTTAATGTTAGCTGTCTGATAACATGTGGATTCTCTAAAAGTGATGAGCTCCCATCAGTAGAGGCATTCAACATGAGAGACTGTCTACTGGGAGGGGCACTTCCAGGCAGGCTGATGGGCTCCTTTGCAGTTTTTCTGGGTCATCCCCACTTACATGTCTTATAGACACTGCAAACCTAGCAAGTCCAAAACTGAACTCCTGGCCACCCTAGCCGTATGAGACAGTTTCTACTCTCCCAACAAGGGGTTCAGGCCCCAAGACTCTGGCCTAAAGAGGGCTACAGTGTGGAAGACAGAGATAGGAGAACAGCCATCACACATAAGACAAAGTCCACTTGGAAAAGGAGCCCCTTCCTAGAGGGATGAGTGTCATTGGCCACCAGTGTCTACTGTCTCTCTGAGGAGATGGATGGGAGCGGTGATACTCCCTGATGGCCAGAGCTCCCCGGAGCCCCTCTGCCCTGACAGAAACTTTCAGGCAGACCGGGTAGGTGTGGAAGAACATGATGAGGTGGGGAGGTGTCATTTTTTCAGTATAACCCAAATCTCACTAGTTTTTTTCCCCTGCTGGCCTGAAAGAAGAACAAACACCTCAGACTCTCAAGCACCCAAGGGCCCAGTAGGCTAGTCAGCAGCAGGTGGACTCTCCCAGTTTCTTGCTGCTGCTGCTGCTAAGTCACTTTAGTCGTGTCTGACTCTGTGCAACCCCATAGATGGCAGCCCACCAGGCTCCACCATCCCTGGAATTCTCCAGGCAAGAACACTGGAGTGGGTTGCCATTTTAATTCCCACTAAATTAGCATCTCTGCCACCTATGAAAGGTCCCCTTGGGGAAAAGAAGTCTCTTCGGGAGTCTGCTGATGATGCAAGGCCCTGCTGTGAAGGAACCAGTCTCTTGCCCAAGTCCCCCCTCAACCCATCCTGAGGCCCGTCCACCGCTCCCAGCTCAACCACCCTCAGCGGCTCCCTTCTACGCGGGGAAAACCAGGAATGTGGCTCTCAAAGCTCAGCCTGTCCTTTGGCCTGTCCACTGAAAGTGGGACCACATTAGAAATAACTCTCACTGGATGAAAGACTGAATGAGTGACAATCACTCAGTCGTGTCCAACTCTTTGCAACCCCATGGACCGACCATAGCCCACCAGGATGCTCTGTCCATGGAATTCTCCAGGCAAGAATACTGGAGTGGGTTAACATTCCCTTCTCCAGGGGATCTTCCTGACCCAGGGATCGAACATGAGTCTCCCGAATTGCAGGCAGATTCTTTACCGTCTGAGCCAAGCCTTGGATGAATGGCTACCTGGATAAAGTACTCAGGTCTGGCTCAGGGCCCTGCAGAGTGTATGGCGAGTGTGGCCGGGCTTCATGCAGGGGCCTGCGGCAAAGTGAACAGGGTCAGGGCTGCCTGCGGATGTGCTCCGCTCCTCCCAGGCCACACAGGAAGCAGAGGGCGGCTCCGGGAGATTTGAGGCATGATAGCCCCACTCAGGCGCACGGCGAGTGTGTGTGGAGTCTCAGGGGCCCAGGAATCCTGGCCATGGCTGGGCACCCTTGGGAGCCTGGCGGAGATACACCCAGGACATGGCACAGTGCCAGGACCCAGCAGGTGTTCGACACAGGTTTGTTAGAGTAAAATATAGTCTCTTTGTCACATCTTCCCCTCCATCCCCGATTGATTAATCCCAGCAACGGGCTGGGGTCAGGTGGCCTGGTTCTCCCAGACAGCGAGGGGAGCTGGAGAGACTCCAGAGGCAGCAGCCAAGCTGCTTCTCCTCTCACCCACTCCTGAGCCCCCTACTGCCTGGCTCGGCTTTGGAGAGGACTTCAAAGATAGCCAGGGCAAGCCCTGCCCTGGGCCAGAACTTTCACATACATGTCCTCTTTTTCTCCTTCCTCCTATGCTGGGAGGAGGTTCCCTGCATGGGTTCCGAGTCACTGAAAAGGTCACCAGAGGTAGGCATGTACTTCAGAGCCAAAGAACACACTACGTGAAACCAAGGCCTCTGTTACCTACAAACTCGCTCACCAGTGTTCTTATTCCCCTTCTGCAGAGGAAGATGTTGAGACACGAAGTATGTGACTTGTCCAAGCAATTAGACTTGCTTACCTTGCTGACTAAGGTCCGTCTAGTCAAGGCTATGGTTTTTTCTGTGGTCATGTATGGATGTGAGAGTTGGACTGTGAAGAAGGCTGAGCGCTGAAGAATTGATGCTTTTGAACTGTGGTGTTGGAGAAGACTCTTGAGAGTCCCTTGGACAGCAAGGAGATCAAACCAGTCAATCCTAAGGGAAATCAGTCCTGAATATTCATTGGAAGGACTGATGCCGAAGCTGAAACTCCAATACTTTGGCCACCTGAAGGACTGACTCATTGGGAAAGACCCTGATGCTGGGAAAGACTGAGGGCAGCAGGACAAAGGGACAACAGAGGATCAAATAGTTGGATGGCATCACTGACTCGATGGACATGAGTTTGAGCAAGCTCTGGGAGCTGGTGATAGACAGGGAAGCCTGGAGTGCTGCAGAGTCAGACATGACTGGCAGGATCACTGCAGCCCAGGGGTTGGGCCCTTGGATGGGAGGCAAGAATGATCATCATAAATTGGGGATGGGGCCTATGGAGGCTGGATTGAAGCCACTGACTAATGCTCCCATTCACTGAGAACTGTCCACCCCACCACCAGTCCCCAAGGTGAACTGCAAAGGCTGACTGTCCATGCCTCCTCAGTACTAAAGGAAAAGAGAGTAAGGTACCTGGGTGGCTCCATTGCAGTCCCTTCTTGACTGGCTCAAGCAGGAAAATGTCAGCACCAGTAGTAATCAAAGACAGTCCCAACCCATGACGGTTTGGCTTAAAACTTTTTGACTTTACAATGCTGTGATATTCATCCAGTAGAAACTATACTTCGAATTGTGGATGTTGATATTTTCCTAGACTAGTAATACACAGTAGGATCCTCTCCTGTGATGCCAGACAGTGGCAATGAGGTGCAGCTCCCAGTCAGTCATGCCATCACAGGGGTAAACAAGTGATACACTCACAACCATTTTGCACCCATTAAGCCATTCTGTTTTTCGCTTTCAGTACAGTCTTCAATAACTAACATGAGATACTGAACACTATTATAAAATACATTTGTCTTAGATGATTCTGCCCTACTTTAGGCTAACGTAAGTATTCCTGATCACCTGTAAGGTAGGCAAGGCTAAGCTATGATGTTCAGTAGGTTGTGCTGTGCTGTGCTGTGGCTCAGTCATGTCCAACTCTTTGCAACATCATGGACTGTAGCCCACCAGGCTCCTCTGTCCATGGGATTCTCCAGGCAAGGAGGGTTGTCATGCCCTCCTCCAAAGGATCTTCCAAACCCAGGGATCGAATCCAGGTCTCCCATGTTGCAGATGGGTTCTTTACCATCTGAGCTACCAGGGAAGCCTGTTCAGTAGGTTAGGTGTACTAAATGTGTTTTTGACCTACTACGATGCATTTATCAGGATATAACCCTATCATAAGTCAAGGAAAATCTGTATAGCCCTGAGCATTGTCCAAGGCATTTCTGACCAGACCCTCATAGGCTCATAGTCCTCTAAGACTGGAGCTTAAGGCTTGTGGTTCCTGCCTCATTTAACTGTCACAAAAATGCTTACAAGGAGGGTGCCATGCTGCTAAGTCACTTCAGTCGTGTCCGACTCTGTGCGACCTCACAGACGGCAGCCTACCAGGCTCCCCTGTCCCTGGGATCCTCCAGGCAAGAACACTGGAGTGGGTTGCCATTTCCTTCTCCAATGTATGAAAGTGAAAAGTGAAAGTGAAGTTGCTCAGCTGTGTCCAACTCTCAGCAATAGTTGCAATTCACAGATGAGATATAGAATAAGATACACATATAAGTTCTATATGTTAGCTATGATTCATCAAGACACTTAAGAGAATGCTCAGAAAAGAGCTAGACTCTCTTGTCACTCATCCTTGGGATGAGTGGGTTCTGAAACAAAATAACCCCTGGACCTCCTCACTCCAGGTGACAAACTCAGAGATGAGATGACTGGCCCATAGCCTGACCCAGGCAGGGTGAACCTTTCCCACTCAAAGTTGGGCTCAGCAGTTCTATCCGATACCCCTGGTCTCTTGGCTCATCCTGTCCTCCTGCCATGGAGAAAGCACAGAGTGAAAGGCAAGAATGCTGGGCTCTAGGCCTCACTCTGCTCTCAGCCCTTCAGGGGGATCTGGACTAGGGCAAGGGGTTCTTGACGCAGACCCCATGGGCTTCAGGGGGGTCCAAGAGCCCTTTAAAGCAGAATACAAAGTCTAGTGTCAACTGATAAACGTGGATTTTTCTGGGGATGGCTTTTGTTGGTCCTTCTGAGAGGGTCTGTAAATCAAAAAAAGTTGTGAACCCAGGCCTGGTTGGGGTGGGGCCTGGTAATCTTGAAGATCCCTTCCATTCCTTCTTGGGCTATATGCATTTAAATAGAAACTCCACTCCTCATCCTTCAAGGCTAACTCAGCAGCCACTCTTGAATTTCTTGATTCTTCAACTGAAACAGAAAGTGGGGACCCACACAGTCTCGCAGGGTCTCTCCTGCCTTCATCTTCCTTGCTAGCCTGCCAGCTCCCAAAAGGGAGCAGGGCCAGCCCAGGGCTGAGATGGCAGAATACACCAGTATACCCCATGGTCAGTCCTGTGGGGCCTACTGCAGCCCACAGCCTCTGTTCACTGGAAGGCAGAAGCTCTTGGTGTTTTGGACCACAGGTGTATCTGAACTGAGGTCCACCCCTCTCCTCAGCAATCCTGGAACTTCACTGAGCCATGCTCCCATGGGGAAACTAGTTTTCATTAAATCAGGTAGAGGAGCCAGCCAAGTCAAGAAGAAGCAAATTAAATAGAATGCACATGGAGAGTAAGGGAGATCAGCCTGTCCCCTGCAATCCCTAGCTGACCAATGGTGGGGGAGGGGGAAGCTGGGTTCCTAAGGGTCCAGCAACTGCAGCAGTAGGAGCTGGGGGTGGAGGGTGGGGGCAGTCCTGGCCCAGATAATAAGCAATTGTTAATGTGATCCATATGGATCCTGACTGGCCCCTCTGTTTAACAGGATGATAATGGCAGAGAAAGAATGCTGGTCTGTGGGGAAAGGAAGGGGCAAAGTCCTCCCGGACTTGGGGGGTGGGGGAGGGTTGGCCAGGAGGAGGAGGAAGAGACCCACCCAGGGACCTCCACCCACCCAGGAGCACGGAGCTATTTGCCTGGAAGGCCATGGTTTGCAGGCTGCCCTTCTGAAAACCCTTTTATTCAACCAACAAATATTTACGGAGCACCTACAAAGTGCCAAGCCCAGTGGGGATGGGGTGCAGGGAAGTATATGCCCCACCCCTGGCCTCCTGGAGGCAAAGCCTTGTGCCAACACAGCCTCCGAGGCTGAGGGGAGGCACAGGTGCAGGGCTAGGAGAACATGCAGGGAGGAGTGAGTGCCTAGAGCTGGGGGCTCTGGGGGAGGCTACATGGGGGAAGTGTGGCATCCGAGTCGGGCCTTGAAGAATGAGGAGGCTGTGAAGAGACAGGGACAATGGGAAGGCATTTGGCTGAGGGAAAGCAAAAGCAAAGGCAGAGAGGCGTGAAATTGCGTGGAGAGTCTGAGGTCTCTGCAATAAAGCGGGAGCCCAGCCAGGGGAGGGGAGGGGATTCTTGTTCCATAAAAAGCTGCAGCCATGGATGACCGAGAGCAAGGCTCTGAGAACACTACACTCGGGTCGGGTCCCTCTCCTGCCCCGTTCCACGCGGAGCACTGGACTTGTCCACTCACCCCATCCTCAGCCCAGCCCACCCTTACACCATGGCCAGAAAACCCCGCAGGCCCTCGGAGACCAAACGTATCCATGTGTCTCTCAGCCCTCCTCTTCCCCTGAGGAGATGGGGGTCCCCCTGAAAAGTGGAGGCCACTGGGCCTCCCCCAGGAGCCACTCCACTGTCCCCACAGAGCTAATTCCCTTTGGCCCAAGAGGACTTTCCTCAAGAAGACGTTACAGGGAGGGCACAAGGGTCGCTCCTTACAGCGGTGGTTGCTGCGGACTCCGAAGGAATCGAGTGGAAATAAATGAAATGGCGTTAAATATGGGAGAGGGGGATTTACGAGGCCTGTCACCCGGCGGAGCGAGGCCGGCAGGCAAGCCCCGCCCCTTTGTCGCCCACCCCAGGAAGTCCGCCCCGCCCCCTGCCCCGCGGCTCGGCCGGCCGCCGGGTACCGCGCGCGCCTAGGTACCGCCGCGCTCAACCTCGAGCCGCCCAGCGCGTCCGTCCTCCCCGCCTACGGAGCAGCGGAGGACGGCGTTTACTCCCGGCTAGGAGTTCCAGGAGGGGGCCTCTGAGGAACCCCAGCCCGGCCTTTCCCAGGAGGATGCACCAGGGTTCAGGTTGGACTCAGGGAGGGTCTGGGGCTCCCTGTGCACGGTCAGAGTTCTTTGGACTACCACACCGCCTGGCCCACTACTGCAATTCCTCAGGGAAGGCTCTGGGCCTCCAGACCGAAAAGTTCTCCCGCCCTGCCGCAGCCCAGAGTGGGGTTCGAACCGGGTCCCCATTCCTTGCTGTCAGGCCGAGGGCTGGAGTCCGCTTAGCCTCTGCAGCCCTGGCGGACGACAACGCAAACATTCTTCCGTCCTCTATTCTCCTCCAAATTAGGTATCCATGGAGACAGGGCCTGGCAGCCTGACAGCCCCACGGCCTAATCCTGATTTAGTGACCGTCCCTTTAACAGCCCACCCACCCCTCCGCTCAGGGCTCCTGGCTGCCTCTGGGCGCAAGCTCCAGGCCGCTTACACTCGCCCCTTGCGCAGACCCCTTCCCAGGCCTCCTCCGCCCAAGAGGCCACTGGGACTGGAGGGGCCCGAGGAGGAGGCCTATATTTCCTGCGCACCTACTGTGTGCCTAACCCTAGCAGAGGACCCTCTACAGAGCGGGGTCCTTAGTAAGGGAATCTCTGTGTAGATCAAGAGAGGGGTCTCGGAGTGGGGAAATTTAAAGGGCTCTAGAGAGAGAGCCAGGAGCTTAGAGGGTCTCCCTAGCAGCCTGTAGCCCAGGGGTAAAGGTAAGTGCGGCTTCCCTGACTCGGAGATGGGGGCTATGCTCTCCTGGGCCAGAAGAGAAGAAAGGCAGCGGGTGGGCGTGAGAGACGCAGGGCCCCAAGTGGCCTCGGTCTCCTGTCACTGCCCCGTCACGATGCTGGGGAATCTCCGGGCCTGGAACCCAGCCCCCACCCCCCTCCCTCACACACAGGGGCCGCTGGACAAAGACCTGACGGAGTGGGAGGGGCCTCGAGCCGGTCCTCGGGCTCCGGACACTGGATCCTTCTGGGACCCGAACCCGCAAATTCTGGGTCCCCATCCCCCCAATCCCGCAGGCTCCCCCCAGAGCCTGCCGCTCGCTACTGCTGCAGCCTCCACACCAAAGGGGGCGGCGAAGAGGGTGCCCGTCGGCGGCGGAGAGAAGAGCCCCTTCCCTGCCCGCTCCCTCCCCCCGGGAAGTGACCCTCAGCTCCCACGCACCCGCCCGGGTCTCTCGCTGGCCTTGCCCTTCGACCCCCGCCTCGTCGAACCCCGCGACCAGCAGCCCCCGCCCTCTCCGGCCCTCGCACTGCCCCGCGCCCGCGGACAAAGCTCCGGACACCCCGACCGAACGGTCACCACCCCCTGACCTCGGCCCGCCCGCGCGCTCCCGTGCCTGCCCCCGCCGGGCCCGCGGCCTCGTACCTCGGCATCCCGGCCGGGTCCTAGGTGAGTGTGCGCGGCCTGAGGGGGCGTCCGGCCCCGGGGCCGGGGCGCGGGCCGGGGGCAACAGGCCGGGGCTGGGGGGCAGCGGCGCTCACCATCCTGGAGCCGCTACTGCTGCGGCTGCTGCGGCCGCCGCGGGCGGGAGCGGGACTGGGCAGTGGGGGTGGCCGGACAAGGGGCCGCCCCGGCTCCCCCCGCAGGCAGGACCCCCACCCCCACCCCCTCCNAAGAAAGGAAGGAAATGTGTCCAGGCTGGGGGACTAGGGTGTGTGCCCAGAGCATACCACACCCGCTGGCTACCACACCCCCCACTCACCCTGGGCTCAGGCTACTCCCCTGCAAGTGGGGCCTTAGCCCCTGTCTCTTATACACATCTTAAAATAAATTAGCCACAGAGGGGAAAAAGGAGCAAATGACCCTTGGTGTGGAGTGTCCTTGCGCCACTCTCAGGCCCGCCCCCGCCTCTCCTGGGCCTCTGGAGCGGGAAGTTGGGGTGGGGGTGGAGGCCGGGCCGGGTGGGGAGCGGTCCCCGAAGGGGGAGGCCGGGACTGAGCAGTAGGGCGGCCGAGCGTGTCAGCCGGGTGTGAGCGGCTTCCTGGGTCGAAGGGCAAAGGGGAAAACAGCAGGCCCGGCCCGCCCCGTCCGCTAGCTGCCTTCGACCCCCACTCCCTGGACTGCCTCGGCCTCTCGGCCAAAGCCTGGTGGACTCACTCTTTCATTCCCACCCTCCCACCTGCCCCAGGTGAACTGTTGGCTTTGCCAGCCTGGATGCACAGAGTGGGTGGGATACACGTAGCTCAGCAAGTCCACTCCTCTGCGCGGACTCCAAGTGGGGTGGGTTCGGGGAGGGGGAGTGGAAACCGAGGGCCCAGGAGGTGGGCAATGGAGGGTGGGATGTAATGTCTAAACTGTGAGCTTCACTGGAGGGCTTTCCGCAGGAAGATGGCAGCCACACTGAGCCAAGCATGATGAATCCCGCACCTGTGACCTGCTTAAGAGTTGTCCAAAGGCGTTCATTGATGAGTGCATTCATTCAAACATTGGGAGCGTCCACTCTGAGCCGTGAACACCTAGCGTCCCAAAGGCACATCCTTCTCCCTGGGCAGCACCTCCGAGGGTAGAATTCTGTCAGACACAGTGACTCAAGGCTTCGGCAACAACGATCCAGACAGGAAAGGAAACCTGCAGAGCGAGCAGCCCAGAGAACCCACTTTGCCCCAGGAAGTTGTAGGAGAGAGATCCAAGCTTAAGTTGGAAATTCCAGATATATTTCCTCCTTAGGAGATGCTGAGCACCACAGGTCCCAAGATCGCCTGTGCTCCCATGTAAGGGGAGTGCTTGTGGGTCGTGTCTTCTGAGATGTTTTTTGTTTCTTTCTGGTGCTGCTCACCCTCTCTGAGCACTAGCTGGACAAGATTACCCTTGTGCTCTCACTCCAGCTGCCGGGTAGTGTTCTATCCTCAGTGTTTTGTAGAAGTCTAAACTCTCCCCTTCCCTTCTGCTAGTGGTGGTTCCTCTGGGGTCTCACCAGCCCTTTCTGGTAGCTCTGGGTTTTGATCTCCCAGAGTAAGTACCCTTAAGGGAAACCAGGAGGCTCCTGTATTTTTCCCAATCCACAGAAGAAAGCAAGACTAGAACCCAGGCAGTTTCTGGAATTCACCAAAGTCAGGATCTTCTCGGACCCCAGAACTCTCTCTTCCTCTCTACTCTACATCCCTAGGACCACACCTTGGGACAGGGTCAGAATGGTGGGGCATTTGAAGACTCTGGCTTCAAAATCGGAAAGGCAGAAGAAATGGAGCCATAGCTGCTGTAGGAAAACTGAACCCCAAGTTGAAGGGACAAACCCAAGACAACAGAGGGAGAAGGAATTTGTTGAGAATTTCTTTACTGATGGGTATCTGAAGACCAGAGAGAAGAGACACGCTTGGGGTCTCACAGCAAAGTTGGATCTAGAATTGACTGTACTCTCCACCCTGTCAGGGTCCCCAAGGGGCAGGGGCAGGAATAAGGGAAAGGTCCACATGAGCTGAGTGACCCCAGCCAGCAGCACTAGTACCTGGAGGCCAAGACTGGCATTGCTAGGGCAGTGTGGCTAGGTGTCAGTGGGGGCCATGCTCCTCCAGGCTCCAGGGTGGGGTGGATGACAGGAGTGCGGGTGGAGGAAGGAGTTGATAAGCTGCTCCCCTGGAGCAGGGATGGGGTTCTCCTTCACGCACACTCCTCCCCCATTCCTCCAGAGCTGGTATGAAAGATGAGGTTAGACGTCAGGAAGGCCTTCCCACTAAGATAGCATACTGAGAGGCCTTTACCAGACTTCACAAGGGAAAGGGCTGCAACTTGGAGGCACTCAATTGTTTCTGATAGGCAAACAGGCATAGGTTGACTTATGTTAGTAGATGGGGTGAGGTTGATCTGGTCACTCCTCTGCCCACCAGGCTCAGGCAGTGAAGTGTGGCTCCTCCCCAAGCTCATTAAAGTCCTGTTAATACATCATCCAGCCTCCTGGGCTGACAAATACTCAATCCTGGCAAATGGCCCTTCATCATGTCTGCCCTCCTGGGCGGGGCCTTGGGGGAGGGTCTGTTCTCTGAGGACTCCTGACTGTCCCCAGTTGAGGTCGAGGGATCTGTGCCCTAAGAGCCCCCTGCTGAGGACAGAGTTCTGGCTGGTCTTGTGATCATCCCAGGATAGGTCAAGTGCCTGGCGATGGATTGGATAATGATAGTGGTAGTGTTGACGGTAATGCTCTGCTTGGCCTCTGCAGAGAGCCCTCCATTCTTTCCCAGCCCTTTTGCATGTGTGACATCCAAGCAGGAGGCAGATACTATGCTTGGGCGTGCTGCCGAGTGCCTGTGCACGTGTGCGTGTGGGTGTGGGACATGGGTATGTGTGTAGGGGTGTGTCTGTGTGATCTTCCTGGCCCAGAGACTTGCAGCAAGGCCTTTCTGAAAACATCAAGGAGAATAACCCCTGCTGGCCCAGGGAGAATCAGCATGAAGGGTTTTGAAGGGAGAAAGAAGAAAGTTAGGGAAGATGCAGAAGCCAGAGAGGGAGGGAGGAGCAGATGGGGTGAGAAGGAAGGAAAGAAAAGGGCCTGGGGAAGGATGGGGGTAGGGGAGGAAGGGAGAAAGAAACGGAAGAGAGGAAGAGGAAAGGGCAGGGCGGAGAGACCTCTCTTTGTAGTCCTCTGGATCAGCCACTCAGGAGTCATTAAGAAGCAAGAAAGGAAGGAAATGTGTCCAGGCTGGGGGACTAGGGTGTGTGCCCAGAGCATACCACACCCGCTGGCTACCACACCCCCCACTCACCCTGGGCTCAGGCTACTCCCCTGCAAGTGGGGCCTTAGCCCTTCTCTTTCTGGCTGTTTGGACTTAAGGCCCAGTTCCCAGTGCCTCCCCAACCCTGCTCATGCCCTCACTTACTCTTTGTGTGCTTATACCAACTTTGCCTTCCTAGTGAGCTATAGTCTGTGTCTGGGTCCAATCCCTACTTCACAGCTACCCAAGGGCTCTTAAGAGCTTCCATGAGAATAAGAAAAAGCACCCTTTCCTCTGGGCAGACACAGCTCTGTGCCAGACCACTTAAGACTTGGGGGAGGAGCTGGGGCTGGCTGTCAGTCCCTTCCTTTCCTCCAGAGGCCCAACACTTGGGGACCCACTTCCAAAATCCTCATACCTCCTCTGGCTCTGCCATTTGGTCTGTGAGCATACCCATCCCACCCCCATCCTGGCCTTTGGGCCAGCACCCCAAATGGAACTGTCATCCCACCCCTCTGATATACCCCCACAGAACCTCTCGCTAAGCACCCACACCATTTTAAAACCACAGAGTCTTCCTCCCTGGAGTATCATTTCCCCTATTCTGCTTGGGCAACTCCTATTCATCCTGTAGAACTCTAACTTAGATATGTCCTCTTTTGTAAAGTTTCCCTAGCTATCCCCTACTCCCAGCAGAGCTGGTAACTCCTACCCCAGGGCTCTCCTAATCCTTTTTTCTAGGTTCCAGGGATTGAGCCCAATAAATATCCTGCTTCCTGGAAGAACCCTTCCCTTCGTATACCCTATCCAAAGGCAGAAGATTCCACCCAAGCCGGCCTGGCTCACTCTCTCACATGCCAGCTCCTCTGGAACTCCACTGGCTTCTCCCTTCCTTAAAGCCTACAGATCCAGGGCAGAATGGGGAACTGGAAATCCAAGTGGCCCAGAGATCTCCCCCACCCCCACGCTGCCCTCACTGGGGCTGGGCCTGACAGGAGATTCCCAGCACATCTGGTTGTACTTAAATCATCCAGCGCCCAACGGCTCAGGCATGTTCCCTACTTTTCTCCCCTCTGCCCTGGCCTCTCCCCTTCCTAAACCAGCCTCCCAGGTCTCTCCTCCAGGATGCCTTCCCTGATTGGCCCAGCCTCTGTAACCACAGCCCTGTCTCCAACGAAGGAACGTCCACCACTCTGGGTCTGGGGTCTGGAAGGGTCTGTACTCAAAGTGAGGAGCCCCATCCCTTCCAAGCACTGGTCCTGGATAGAAACCCTCCCCCCAGGCAGGGAGGAGAGCTCACCTAGGGCTTCTCCTCTGTGCCCTTGGCCTGTAGCGTGGCTGCCTCCAGTTACTGTTGCATAGTGGGTAGTGGGAGCCTTTTAAAAGCTTTGGTTCAGATCCAGACGAAGAGCTGTTCCCACACACTCCCTGTCAGCCATTTTCCAAAAGGCTTTGCAAGTATTAAAGACCAAAAAGGAAATAAATACAGAACAGCAAATATAAAGAGACACGGGCTATAAAGAACTGGTTTGGGAACTACTAAAACTTACTTCACCAGGGCTCAGGTTTGAATGTTTTCATTTATTCATTCAATAGCATGTACTGATGCCTACCACGTATTAAGTCCTGGGAACAGAGACTTGAATAACACTCTTAAGTGCACCAGAGAAACTCACAGTCAGAGGAGGGGGACAGGTGGAGGCACACATGCAGATGCTGAAGTGGACATGCGTGGGGAAGCAGTGGGATGTGGTGACTGGAGATGCGAGACCCTGGATTCAATCCCAGCTCCCCTGCTTGCCTGTCGCTGCCGGGGGCAGAGGAGGAGCTCTCAGCAGCTGGAACCTGGCTCCTCACCTGTAAAAGGTGCAGGATGTGTCCTGAGAGGGTTGCGGTAGCGTTCAAATAAGACTGTGTGTGTGGAAGCACTGTGTGGAGTGCTAAGCAAGTTGTCACTGTTATTACTGGGCTCAGACACATTGCCTGTCTGATGCTCACTGTTCATTTTTTTCTGATGCTTGAACAGCTGTCCCTGCCTACCGTTGAGAACTGGAGAAACTTCTGTGGGGGGAACCCAGCCTAAGCAGCAGGCAGTTATCTCACACACACACACACACACACACACACACACTACTTTAGTTACACAAAACATCTTTTTACAGTATCTTTTAGAATCAGAAAATACAGACAAGCACAAAACAAAAATTTGTTTTCAAAACCAAACACTCTTTAATCCTACCACTCAGAGAAAACCATTAGTAAGATTTTGGAATAAGACAGGTTATTTTTCTAGATATGTATATATAGAGAGAGATTGACACTATTTTATAATCTGCTTTTCTCAATAAACAAGTACTTTGAGTATCTTTTCCTGTCTATACATATATTTATATCACAATTTTTTTTATTGAAGTATGGTTGATTTACAATATTGTGATAGTTTCAACTGTAGAGCAAAGTGACTCTGTAATACATATATATGTATATATCTATATTCTTGTTTCTGATTCTTTTCCATTATAGTTTACTACAAGATATTGAACATATTTCCCTGTGCTATATGATTAATCCTGTTGTTTATATCACATGATTTTAATGACAGCTTAACATTCCATCATCTGGACATGCAAGAATTAATTTAACAATTTCCTGTGTTCTTGATTTTTTTCCCTCCGGAAATAAAAGCGTGATGAACTGACTTGTAACACTCGCCTTTCTTTGTGCGTGTGTCCGAATAAGACATCTAGTAATAAGATGCGGGGAATGCAAATTTTTAGCTTTGAGGAGCCACTACCCCCAGGGTAGTGCCCTCACATCTCCTACAGGCAGCCCTCCTAGACTGGCGTTTCAGGGCCCAGTGCCTCATCTAAGGCCCAGGGGATTTTCCAATAGCTTCCTCCTTTAGCGACCCGTCCTGGAAGCCCTGAAAAATACTGAGAAAGCCAGGCGGGGCCCTGAGTGGAGAGCACAAAGCAGGCTTGTCTGGGTCACGAAGAGAGGCCCCGCCCCCCTCGGGGCTGCCGGCCGAACATTCCTCCCGGACAATGGCTCCCGCAGGGAATCCCGAGAATGAAGGAGGCCGGGTGGCTTTCCGAGGCCACCCCCATCTCTCCTCCCACCAAGTAAAACCCGTTCTCAAAATGGAAAGATGGGGCGCTTTGCACTGGAGGCGAGGTGGGGAGGGACAGTGCTTCCGGGTGCCTACAGCCCCCTCCTCCTCCCCCTTCTTTTACCAGCTCTAGTCCAGAGCGCCCCAGCCCGGGTCCCACCCAGCCACGCTTCAATGTGGATCTTGGGCAAGGCTTGCACCCTCTGTGAAACCGCTGCTTCCTCAACTGTAAAATCAAGGGTTTGGATCAGCGATTGCTAAATTTTCCGCAGATCTAAAGTGCCCTAAGGCAGGGACTGAGACAGGCACAGGCTCTGGAGCTAGACTGCCTGAATTCAAATCTTGGTTTGTCCTTCACCCTGTAAATTAACCCTCTCCCCTCAGCTTTCCAATCTGTAAAGTGGGTTGATGATAGATGCCCAGTCCTCACGCGGCTTTCCCAAGGAAGGATGAGATGTTCATGAAACAAATGATTGAGTCGTCAAGGATGTAGGAATCGCGATTCACACATGACTCTAAAGCTCTCTGGATCCCTAGCCCCAGTCCCCTCTCTTGCCTAGCTGAGATTCTGGCTCCTGGACATTTTCCCAACAACTGGCCGCTGCTCTGGGAGATGAGGGGCAACCTATGTCCCAGGGAAGCCTCTGTCTGGCATGTTTCCACTTGCCCTTGTATGAGCCCTAAAGCTGTAAAACTAAAAGCACGGCTTTGGGTGGGGGAGGGGGGTACGGGTGGGTTAAAAAAATTTTTAATATAGGAAAATTACTGTGTCAGGTCACATGTCTTTACTTTTGTTTGGGAAATGCAAGTATTTCCAACGTAGCCAGCAATTGCTAGGACCTTAATAACGCACTGGAGGCTTAGGACTACTGCTGCTCCTGCTGCTAAGTCGCTTCTGTCCTGTCTGACTCTGTGCGACCCCATAGACGGAAGCCCACCAGGCTCCTCCCATCCCTGGGATTCTCCAGGCAAGAACACTGGAGTGGGTTGCCATTTCCTTCTCCAATGCATGAAAGTGAAAAGTGAAAGTGAAGTCACTCAGTCGTGTCTGACTCTTAGCGACCCCATGGACTGATACACTTAAAACAGTGAGCAACATGGGTTTGCCGTAAGTACTTTAGAGCTGTTGACCACAGACTCCTGCACAATCTCCTCCTAGTCTCCCTCACACACTGTTCTCTCTTTCTCCTCACTCACTTCCTCCTCAACCCTCTCCTATACAGCTGAGTTAGAATCCTCAACTGCAAGTCCCAGAAAACTGGCCTCACAATGGCTTGTACAGTAAGCAACACACGTGATCATATTTCATCCAATTTAGATGCCACTGATATTAAGAAGCACTGTTACTTTATATACCATTAGAAAGAAAAAGCAGTGCCAGTTAAACTGACATAATGATTTCTTAGGGCTTCCCGGGTTGCTCCCTAGTAGCTCAGCTGGTAAAGAATCCTCCGCCTGCAATGTGGGAGACCTGGGTTCGATCCCCTAGAGAAGGGAAAGGCTACCCACTCCAAAGTCCATGGAGTCACAAACAGTCAGACACGACTGAGCCATTTTCATTCCCAGGTTGTTCCGATGGTAAAGCATCTGCCTGTGGTGTGGGAGACCCAGGTTCAATCCCTGAGATAGGAAGATCTCCTGAGACGGAGAATGGCTACCCACTCCAGTATTCTTGCCTGGAGAATTCCATGGATGGACAGAGGAGCCTGGTGAGCTATAGTCCATAGGGTCACAAAGAATCGGACACGACTGAGCGACTAACACACACATACTCACACACAATGACTTCTTATCACTTAGAATTTTTATTTTACATTTACTTAAAATGTCCTTTTGAACTTATGTGGTAATACACTTTTTTTTTCCTTTTGACTTTTTCTTGTTCTTTGCTGCTGTGCATGGGATTTCTCTAGATGTGGTGTTCGGGCTTGCCCCATGACGTGTGGGATCTTAGTTCCCTGACCAGGGATCAAACCTGCATCCCCTACAATGGAAGGCACATTCTTAACAACTGGACCACCAGGGAAGTCCCTACTTTTAAACATAAATTACTTTTGCACCTATTGAACAAGGAAGACATGGGTGAAATAAATTACATACAAATTTCTTTCAGTTTATTACATCCAGAGTCTGATTCTTGGAATCACTTTTCAACTCTGAGCTGCCAGTGTTTTTCCTCATGGACTCCTCATCAGGGTAGATTTAAGGACTGGTGAGACAATATTTCTTAAATGACTGCTCCACTGAATTAAATGTTCGTTGCTCTGTAAAAAAAAAAAAAAAAAATTACCCCAAATCTCACCAGTTAAAAAGAGACAAACATTTATTATGTTATCATTTTTATTGGTTAGGAATCTGGGAGTAGTTTAGCTGGATGTTTCTGGGGCAGAGTCTTACGAGCTAGCCCTCAAGCAGTGGGCAGCAGAGTCTACATCCTGCTCAGTCAGTCATCCAAGATGGAAGCCACAGCCTTTTTATATCCTACTACCGAAAGTGACATAGTGTCCTGATTTCTGCCCTATGCTAACCAGTCACAAAGACCAAACCAGAACGCTGTGGGAAGGGGCTACACAGGGGTATGACTAGCAGGAGGTGATGACTATTGGGGACTGTTTTGCAGGTTGTCTACCATATCTGCTGTTAACCTTGAGGCTTCCTTTTAAGCCCCCAATATTCATTCTGGAAGCCTTGATGCTGGCAGATGATCTTGACAGATAGTTGATAAAAATTTCTAGATATCAGTCAGAACCCAGAGAGTCCTTATATGGTTTATGGACTGAAACATCATTGGGTTGCGATTGTCCAATCATGACAGCAGGAAAGTCACCAAAATGTGTACACGTGCAGCAAGGACACATGTCCAACTGTAAAGCACTACTGCTACTTGGCTGACAGCGAGTTAAGGCACTGTTCATAGTAGGAGGTATACTGACTTCAGAAACGTTCCAGTGTGACCAAATGTGCATTTCTGAATTGATCAAACACACTACTTTACATAAGAATGAGGAATTGTAACTCCAGAGTTGATTAATTCAGAGACTCAGCACCTTCTTCAGGGAGCCAGGTTCCTTCCATCTTCATATCCAACACCCTCACCATCTCTGTTGTGTCCCTAGATGGTTCCCCTCAAGTCACAAAAAGCGTGAATGTAGTTCTAATCATCCCTCATGGGCCCAACTATTCCTCTCTGGTACCTCCTTTAGAGAACAAAGAAACTTCTCCCAGAGACATCCAGAAGATTTTCCCTCTCGTCTCTTTGACCAGAAATCGTTATTGCCTATGTTCATCAGTTGTAGATGCTGGCAAAATTCAGAGTGATTCAAACAATATTGAAGTTTATTCTTTCTCATGTAAGAGAAGTCTGGCTGCACTCACCCTACGATGGCCCATGCTCTGTCTGTGAGTGTGCTTCTCTCTGAATAAATCCACTTCTTACCTAAAATAAATAAATTTTAAAAGTCTGAAAATAGACGGTGCTGGTGTGCTGGCTGTATAGTTTCAGTGTCACTGGAGGCCCAATATATCTCACATGATTTCATTCTCAAATTCACTTCATGTTCCAAAATAGCTGCTGGAGTTCCATGTTATAGACCATGTTGGATCCATATTGTAGACCAAAAGTAGCAAAAATGAAGGGCCGGAGGCTGTTCCTCAGCAGAATCAGCTCTCGTAAGCAACCTTCTCAGATGTTCCACCAGCATTTCTATTTACATCATATTGGTCAGAACTTGGTCACATGGCCATATGTAGCTACAAGAAAAACTAAAAATATTTTTTTCAGCAGAGCACTGTGTCACCTAAATAAAATGCAGCTCTTTATTATTAAGGAATAAGACAGAAGAATGGATGTTAGGTGGCTACAATCAGTGTCTTCTACAGTTCTCATACTTAAACCAATCTCTGGTTGGATTGGGGCAGGGGGTAGGCAGGATAACTAGGACTGACATAGACATATCAGGGTTTACTCCATCCGGGTTTACTTCTTTGTTGGAAATGGGTTTACAGCTCTTGAGAAGTGGATCCCTGAACAAAACCTGAGGTGTTAACACTGAAGAATCAGATAAGGCAGAGACTACTGATTATTGACCGACAATCATTGCCCCCCACTTCTTGATAACAGAGCCTTGGTTTTTCTTTCAGGGACCGGGCTGCCAGGTTCTTTAGGGGAGACCAAGCCCCTCCCCAGCCTCAAGGGTGAGTCTGGATTAGTCTGAGAAACCTGTGGGAATTCTGTTCTCTGCCAGTGTTTGGTTTAAGAATGGACATGTAAGGAATTCCCTGGTGATTTAATGGTTAAGAATCCACCTTCTGGGCTTCCCTGTGGCTCAGTGGTAAGAATCTGCCTGCCAATGCAGGAGACACAGGTTCAATCCCGGGTCGAGGAAGATCCCACGTGCCAGAGAGCAACCGAGCCTGTGTAGCACAACCACTAGCCTGTGTGCCTCAGGCCTGTGCTCCATAGCCAGAGAAGCTACAGCAGTTAGAAGCCTGAGCACTGCCACTAGAGAGTAGCCCCCACTCACCACAGCTAGAGAAAAGCTCATGCATCATCAAAGACCCAGCACAGGCAAAATACATAAGTAAATAAAATAAAATGAAAAAGGAACCCACCTTCCAATGCAGGGGACATGGGTTCAATCCTTGGTTGAGGAACTAGATCGCACATTCCCTAGGGCAATTAAATTACCCTTGCACCACAATGAAAGATCCCATGTGCTGCCATTAAGACCCGAAACAGCCAAACAAATTAATTAGTTTTTAAAAAGAATGGACATGTAATATGACTTACATGATTTTGGCCTATAATGCATGAGAGGATGTTCTTTGGGAGAATTCTGGAAAGACTTCTCAGAAGCCAAAGGAGAAACAGCTTTTCTTGTACTTTGAACACTGTTGCCTGTACGTGGTATCTAGTATTGCAGAGCCATCTTGCGATTTTAAGAAAAGTTAGGGTACAAGGACGTAAACCAACACGATAAAAATGGCAGAAAAAAAAGAATGCAATACAGTAGAGTATTCAGAGAATGGAATCCTACTCAGCAATAAAAATGAACTAGTGATACACACAACTAAATGGATGAGTCTCAAAAACACTGTCTGAAGCAAAAGGGTCAGACACAAAAGAGTACATATGATATGATTCCATTCATAGGAAGGTCTAGAACATACAAGACTGAGCTATGAAGGTAGAAATCAGATCAAGGGTTACCTATGATGTTAAGGGAGGAAGGGACTACATGTAGACACAAGAGAACTTTCTGGGATGATATCAATGTTCTATATCTTGATTGGAATGGTGGCTACCAGGTATATATTTGTCAAAACTTATCAAACTGTATTTTTAAAATGTGCATTCTACTGCATGTAATTTTAGTAGAGTTAATAAAAGAAGTAAAGGATGAAAAAAGAAACAAGGAAGGAAGGAAACGTAGCTCCTTGACAACACTGCTGTGGCAGTGAATTAGCCAACANGTGGCTACCAGGTATATATTTGTCAAAACTTATCAAACTGTATTTTTAAAATGTGCATTCTACTGCATGTAATTTTAGTAGAGTTAATAAAAGAAGTAAAGGATGAAAAAAGAAACAAGGAAGGAAGGAAACGTAGCTCCTTGACAACACTGCTGTGGCAGTGAATTAGCCAACAGCCCCATATATTAAGCCTTGCTTTGCAACAAAATAAACAAACATCCTACTGGATAGGGCATATTTAAGTTGGGTCTTCTGTCACTTGAAGCCCAATTCCTCTGTCAAAGCGGGGAGAAGCACCCTGAAGTCAGGACACAGAGCCAATCTAAGAAACTGTGAACTTCTATGAACAGTTGAAAAGGGCAAGAGATTTTGGAGCTCTGTGTCATCTGGTAGGGTCTCCTCCCCACCCCAACATCATAGTGAGCCCAGTACAACTGGGGGTTTCTTCGGTCCATTTCCTGACTTTCTTCACCTCGTTTGTAACATGGTGGCCTAGCAATCAAAGGACCCACTCTTGGATTTATCAGTTCAGTTCAGTTCAGTTCAGTCACTCAGTCATCTCCATCTCTTTGCAACCCCACGAATCACAGCACGCCAGGCTTCCTTGTCCATCACCAACTCCCGGAATTCACTCAGACTCANAGAGTAGGACACGACTGAGCGACTGAACTGAACTGAACTTACTAGTGTGTGAGATGAGCACAATTGTGTGGTAGTTTGAGCATTCTTTGGCATTGCCTTTCTTTGGGATTGGAATGAAAACTGACCTTTTCTAGTCCTGTGACCACTGCTGAGTTTTCCAAATTTGCTGGCCTATTGAGTGCAACACTTTCACAGCATCATCTTTCAGGGTTTAAAATAGCTCTACTGGAATTCCATCACCTCCACTAGCTTTGTTCGTAGTGATCTTGGACTTCTGGTGAGGTTTAATTAAGAGAAAATGCAGGAATGCTCTTAGCACAGGGCCTGGCACATAGTAAGGGCTCCATAAGGGCTCCTGTCTTGCCTCACCTGGCCTGAGAATTACCTGGGATGAACCAAGGGGAAGAAGTAGGAACAGAATTCAGAAATCTTTAGGAAGTAGTTCCCAGAATTGTAAATCATTGATTACACCAAGGACTCAGGCTTGGGTGACAGTGTAGACAGGATTGTTTCTCAGGATTTTGGCAAAGATTACCTGCAGTATCTGTTTTTATCACCAGTTAGAGGGAAGCTGGTAGAGGGAAGTTAAGAAACATGGGAGGGGACTTCCCTGGCAGTGCAGTGATTTAGAGTCTGTGCCTCCACTGCAGGGGGCCCGGGTTCTATCCATTGTCAGGGAACTAGGATCCTGTGCAGCACAGCCCAAAAAAATGGGATAAGAAGTAGATTTGGAAAGTATAAAAAAGAGTTATAAGTTGAATTTGAGATGCCTCTGAGCAGGATGGAGTGGTGGACAAGAGCAAAGGCTTTGCTAACACATAGCTATGTGATCATGGGCAAGTTACCCCTTCTCTTGGAGCTTCAGAGTCCTCATCTGTAAACTGGGAGTTCTAAGAAAACTTGTTCAGCTGTAAGTCGTGTCTGACTCTTTGGGACACCAACGACTACAGTGAGACAGGCTCCTCTGTCCTCCACTATCTCCTGGAGTTTGCTCAAATTCATGTCCATTGAGTGAGTGATGCTATCTAACAATCTTATCCTCTGCCACCCCCTTCTCCGTATGCCTTCAATCTTTCCCAGCCTCAGGATCTTTCCCAATGAATTGGCTCTTTGCATCAGGTGGCCAAAGTATTGGAACTTCAGCTTTAGCATCANTCTCCTGGAGTTTGCTCAAATTCATGTCCATTGAGTGAGTGATGCTATCTAACAATCTTATCCTCTGCCACCCCCTTCTCCGTATGCCTTCAATCTTTCCCAGCCTCAGGATCTTTCCCAATGAATTGGCTCTTTGCATCAGGTGGCCAAAGTATTGGAACTTCAGCTTTAGCATCACATCAGTCCTTCCAATGAATATTCAGGGTTGATTTCCTTTAGGACTGACTGGTTTGATCTTGCAGTCCAAGGGACTCTCGAGAATCTTCTACAGCACCACAATTGGAAAGCATCAGTTCTTTTGCACTCAGCTTTCTTTATGGTCCAGTTCTCATATCTGCACACAACTCCTGGAAAAACCATAGCTTTGACTAGACAGACCTTTGTCAGCAACATGATGTCTGCTTTTTAACACGCTGTCTAGCTTTGTCATAGCTTTCCTTCCAAGGAGTGTCTTTTAATTTCATGGCTGTCCACAGTGATTTTGGAGCCCAAGAAAATAAAATCTGTTACAGCTTCCACTTTTTCTCCTTCTATTTGCTCTAAAGTGATGGGATTGGATGCCATAATCTTAGTTTGTTTTTTTTGAAAGGTTGAGTTTCAAGCCAGTTTTTTCACCCTCCTACTGAGAATGCTATAAAGATTAGATGAAACAATAAATTTAAAGGGCTCAGCATAGTGCCTGGCACACAGTAGTAATAGGAATTTTCATTTTCTCTTCACACTCCACCTCACCTGCCTAAGCTGGCAGGCTCCTACTGCGCTACTGCTGACAGGGATGGACAGTTTTGATGGACATTTCACCTTCTCCTGATTCCAACTGGGTGTTTCCCTGCGGTAGATTTCCTCTCCTTTTCTTTTTCTTTGACCTGTCCCTCCCTTCCTCCCAGGTACTACTCCGCCTTCCCTCTTCCAGGAAGCCATCCTGGACTAGTGATCCCTCCTCTCCCTGACAGCCTCTCTACAAGCCTCCCTGTAGGGACCAGCTTCTCAGCGCAGAGCTCTTTCCATTCCTTTCCATTGCCCCTCCCTCAGTAAAGATCACTCCAGCTCAGATAAGGCCTGGACCCCAGGAGAAGGAGTCCGCTCTCCACCACATCCTCAGTGATTGAGGGCTCAGACAGGCGTGGGGGCTGGTGAGGAGGAGGCCACCTGCCAGAGTGGCAGCCGACAGGCCAGCTAAATCCTTGACCTGCGATTTAAGGGGTCGGGCATAGTTCAATAGAGCACTCCAGGCTGAGTCGCAGCTCATTCACACAGGTCAGGGGGATGAGGGGTAGGAAGGGAGGAGGGTCATCTCCTCCAAGAGCCCCTTGAATTCATTCCCAGGCCTCGGAGGCATAATTCAGTCCTATGAAAACCTACAACTCTCATCCGCATCAGTGCAGAACCTCCTTCTGAGAAGCAAAGGAAGTACCTGGAACCGGCAGGGGCGGCGGCTCAGGCAGGTGGGAGAGCCATGGAATGCATAGAGTCACAGTTAGGACTCCTGTCTGTTTTAACCCAGAGTCCTTTGTTAGGTCAACAGGCCCCTCAGTTTTGCCCAGAGTGCCCAGGTCAGCCCTGCTTTCTATCCCTCTGCTTCTCCTTTGGAATTTTCCCCCAGAACTGGGCCTTACCAAGATATGAGTGTGTGGAGAAGAGATCCTTTGAATAATGAAATTCCACGTGCAAACACAGCGTGGTTTTCCTTGACATAAACGCCAGTGAGGCCTCAGAAAGAGGGCCAACCCTGAGTCTAGCTCTCAGACAGATGCCCCTACCCTTGGGTTTCCTAACCACCCAGGTTTACCTAGTGGGAGTGCTATGCAAATGAGATGCAAACCAAGCCAAGACAGCCGTAGGGATTGGCTGACCTCAGAGATTTTGTCCGCCCTATCCGGGGCCTCCTCGCAGCTTGGGCTCCCCCGCCACCCACCACCAGTCCCGCCCATAAATCAGCTCCGTCAGCAGTTAATGGCTCCTGACTAATTGCCTGAACCCGGCTGGAGCTCTCAGGTCGCCAGCATTAAAATTCAATCAGGCCCAGCGCTGAGCTATTAAATATTCATTGGGAGAGCTTCCCGAAACCTGCCTAGAGGATGGGGGTGGATTGGGTTGGAGGGACTACCCGAACCTACAGTTCCGGAGGAGGTTCCTTGTTCCTCCCCAGCACTCTTTATCATCTCCTACAACTGCTGTCTGACCACCATTCTGCTGGGCCTGATTTCTCTCTACAAGTCCCTAAGATCTTGCCCCCTGGAGATGGAGTTGCCTTGCAGGAGTGTGGTGCTAAGTTATGCCAAAGAGTTGCCCTGTCCCTCTGCCCTGCGTTCCCTCCGTCTCACCCCATGGGCCTCTTACCCAGTGCCCACTGTGGGTCATTATAATGCTGGAAAACTTTAGGTCCCCTCAGGGGTGGAATAGCTCCAAGTACAGATGGCTTCCTCCTCAGCAGAGCCCAGGAGAGCTCCTAGGTTCCTGGCATTGCTGCCTTTGCCAGGAGCTTTGCTGGCACTGCTCTGGCCATCTTCAGCAGGCTAGAGAAGAGAGCTGCAGGCTGGGCAGCCTGGGGTCTGTGTTGGAAGGGAGGAGGAGGTTCTGTGCAGTCCTGCTCTCCTCTCCCCTTCCTCCAGGAATGCAGCCTGTCCAAGCTCCTGGGCCCCTGGTCTGATGCTGAGCAGGCTGCCTGGAACTTCTCAAAGAGGAGACCCAGGAGGAAGGGGGCTGGGCCTGTAGGGGACCATTGAGTGGGTCCTGCAGTTGAGCAGGAAGTGAACCCCTCACCTCCACCCCCACACACATACACACCAGTGGTAGAGGGTTATGAAGAGGGTTTAGCAGATATGACAACAGCCATGGCCATAAGGCTGGAGTGGCCCACTTGAATAAGGACTAGGAGTTTTCCTACACCTGCTATTTGTGTTAAGACATCTTGTGACACAGTTCCAGTCCCTGGGCCAGGAGGTGTTTGAGTTAGGGGGAAGAGAGAGCAAAAAGAAGTATGCTAGAGACACCTGTTCCCCTAACCTGCTTTTACAGGGAATCTTTAGGAGCAAACCACCTGCTCACAAGGCTCTTGCCCTGCCCTTTGGACTGCTCCCTACCCTGGGTGTCTGAGGTCCTGCAGGAAATTATCCCTGTGGGAGCCACAGAGAGCCTCATAGATGCTACAGGGGCAAGATGAAGGCCGAGAGCACCAGTTTCTACAAGGCCAGTAGCAGCTCAGGGCTCCAGGAGGGATGTGAAGTTCAGGACACATTGTTTTGGGGGACAATGGAAAGGACTTCTGATTCTGATATTCTGAGCACATCAATCCTTGGCCCAGCAGGAAACCTAGGATTCTGATCTGAGATTCCATACTTCTCCAGAACTTAGGTTCTTACCCAGCAGGAAATTGGGGAGGGGGGAGGTACTGGGAAGCACCTCCTCTCCAGGATCCAGGCAGGCCCCAGAGCTGGGTGCAGAGCAGAATGTGTCTGGCAGCGATTAGGAAGGGAGCCAGGGAGGCCTCAGATTTGAGCGGGTCAGGAGTGACCTGAGCCAAGTGTCCGATTCCAAAGCCAGACGTCATAGGCAATCCAGGATTTCAGCTCACCCCACGTGTGGTTCCCATTAGGACTGGCTAGGGTCTTCCTGAAGGCCAGGCGGATTCCTGAGCCCCTCCCCCAACACAGCCCCTCCCTCATGGGGCTGTTTGAAATGTCTTCCCCAGTTCTTTCAAGTGGCCTGCTTACCCAAGTGCAACCTGGGGGATTTTCTGGGGCATCCCACTCCAGAGAGGCCTCCCCACCCACTATATGATGTTTTTGCAATGTCTTAAAGGGGAGGCTAATTCCTGAAGACCCATATGGTGTGCCCAGCGCCTTCCCTCCTTTCCAGGTCAGCTGCTTGTGTTCAGGCCTCAGCTCTTCTGGTTCTAACACTTGCAACTGTCCTCACTGGCCAGGACTTTCCTCCATAATGCCCCTGAGTGGGCCTAAAACTCAGGCCTGTTATAAAGATCATTTCCCTCTTATAAAACTTCCAACAGCTTTCCAGCATCTGCATAGCTGTCACTGTTTGCATCCTCAGATATATCTGTGCTACATGTATTTTAGACACACACACCATTTTAAAGTTTTAAAAGAGTTGTCAACATTTATAAACCAGGAAGCAACCCGCAAAACTCTACATTTCTAATTTTTCTTGAAAATAGCTGACGACACTAAACTCAGAAGCTGGCATGGCAACGACTGGCCAAAGGTGAGGAGCAACTATGGTCTTCAGAAGGGAATCCCTGGGGCTGACCTGAGAGCCACAGCCCCACTAGTCTACTGTCTTCTAGGTCTGAGGCCCAGATGAATGAGTGGCTTNCTCCCCAGCACTCTTTATCATCTCCTACAACTGCTGTCTGACCACCATTCTGCTGGGCCTGATTTCTCTCTACAAGTCCCTAAGATCTTGCCCCCTGGAGATGGAGTTGCCTTGCAGGAGTGTGGTGCTAAGTTATGCCAAAGAGTTGCCCTGTCCCTCTGCCCTGCGTTCCCTCCGTCTCACCCCATGGGCCTCTTACCCAGTGCCCACTGTGGGTCATTATAATGCTGGAAAACTTTAGGTCCCCTCAGGGGTGGAATAGCTCCAAGTACAGATGGCTTCCTCCTCAGCAGAGCCCAGGAGAGCTCCTAGGTTCCTGGCATTGCTGCCTTTGCCAGGAGCTTTGCTGGCACTGCTCTGGCCATCTTCAGCAGGCTAGAGAAGAGAGCTGCAGGCTGGGCAGCCTGGGGTCTGTGTTGGAAGGGAGGAGGAGGTTCTGTGCAGTCCTGCTCTCCTCTCCCCTTCCTCCAGGAATGCAGCCTGTCCAAGCTCCTGGGCCCCTGGTCTGATGCTGAGCAGGCTGCCTGGAACTTCTCAAAGAGGAGACCCAGGAGGAAGGGGGCTGGGCCTGTAGGGGACCATTGAGTGGGTCCTGCAGTTGAGCAGGAAGTGAACCCCTCACCTCCACCCCCACACACATACACACCAGTGGTAGAGGGTTATGAAGAGGGTTTAGCAGATATGACAACAGCCATGGCCATAAGGCTGGAGTGGCCCACTTGAATAAGGACTAGGAGTTTTCCTACACCTGCTATTTGTGTTAAGACATCTTGTGACACAGTTCCAGTCCCTGGGCCAGGAGGTGTTTGAGTTAGGGGGAAGAGAGAGCAAAAAGAAGTATGCTAGAGACACCTGTTCCCCTAACCTGCTTTTACAGGGAATCTTTAGGAGCAAACCACCTGCTCACAAGGCTCTTGCCCTGCCCTTTGGACTGCTCCCTACCCTGGGTGTCTGAGGTCCTGCAGGAAATTATCCCTGTGGGAGCCACAGAGAGCCTCATAGATGCTACAGGGGCAAGATGAAGGCCGAGAGCACCAGTTTCTACAAGGCCAGTAGCAGCTCAGGGCTCCAGGAGGGATGTGAAGTTCAGGACACATTGTTTTGGGGGACAATGGAAAGGACTTCTGATTCTGATATTCTGAGCACATCAATCCTTGGCCCAGCAGGAAACCTAGGATTCTGATCTGAGATTCCATACTTCTCCAGAACTTAGGTTCTTACCCAGCAGGAAATTGGGGAGGGGGGAGGTACTGGGAAGCACCTCCTCTCCAGGATCCAGGCAGGCCCCAGAGCTGGGTGCAGAGCAGAATGTGTCTGGCAGCGATTAGGAAGGGAGCCAGGGAGGCCTCAGATTTGAGCGGGTCAGGAGTGACCTGAGCCAAGTGTCCGATTCCAAAGCCAGACGTCATAGGCAATCCAGGATTTCAGCTCACCCCACGTGTGGTTCCCATTAGGACTGGCTAGGGTCTTCCTGAAGGCCAGGCGGATTCCTGAGCCCCTCCCCCAACACAGCCCCTCCCTCATGGGGCTGTTTGAAATGTCTTCCCCAGTTCTTTCAAGTGGCCTGCTTACCCAAGTGCAACCTGGGGGATTTTCTGGGGCATCCCACTCCAGAGAGGCCTCCCCACCCACTATATGATGTTTTTGCAATGTCTTAAAGGGGAGGCTAATTCCTGAAGACCCATATGGTGTGCCCAGCGCCTTCCCTCCTTTCCAGGTCAGCTGCTTGTGTTCAGGCCTCAGCTCTTCTGGTTCTAACACTTGCAACTGTCCTCACTGGCCAGGACTTTCCTCCATAATGCCCCTGAGTGGGCCTAAAACTCAGGCCTGTTATAAAGATCATTTCCCTCTTATAAAACTTCCAACAGCTTTCCAGCATCTGCATAGCTGTCACTGTTTGCATCCTCAGATATATCTGTGCTACATGTATTTTAGACACACACACCATTTTAAAGTTTTAAAAGAGTTGTCAACATTTATAAACCAGGAAGCAACCCGCAAAACTCTACATTTCTAATTTTTCTTGAAAATAGCTGACGACACTAAACTCAGAAGCTGGCATGGCAACGACTGGCCAAAGGTGAGGAGCAACTATGGTCTTCAGAAGGGAATCCCTGGGGCTGACCTGAGAGCCACAGCCCCACTAGTCTACTGTCTTCTAGGTCTGAGGCCCAGATGAATGAGTGGCTTTTTTAATCACTGGGCTAGTACCCACCTTTTAATCTTGAAAAAAGTGAAAGTGTTAGTCACTCAGTCCTGACTCTTTGTGACCCCATGGACTGTAGCCCTCCAGGCTCCTCTGTCCATGGAATTCTTCAGGCAAGAATACTGGAGTGGGTAGACATTCCCTTCTCCAGAGGATTTTCATGACCCAGGGATCAAACCCAGGCCTCCTGCACTGCAGGCAGATTCTTTACCATATGAGCCATCAGCAAGCCCATCTTTTAATCATACTTTCTGTCAGTTTCACTTCTTCTAGCCTCTTATGTTCCTGTCTGTCCCTCCTTGTGCTGACATGTCAAATTGCTACAACAAACCCAAGTTTAAGGTCTATGCCTCTTCAGCCTCCTTTCACATAGCTCTCTGCTCCTTATCCCAGTCAGTTCCTCCCCTCCAACACTCCTGCTACATCACTACCTCCACACTCCTGAGTCTTAGCACATGCTGTTCTTCATGCCCCATGAAGTTTTATTTTTCCTTCCAGCCCCAACCCAGAAGTCATCCTCCTGACCTCTCTAAGCAGGTAGGCCCGTCGGGTTGTCCAATGCTCCTGAGGATGCTGGAACATCTCACACTGCATCCCCGCTCTGCGGCGAGAGTTTCTTGAGGGCTGGGAGCAGGCCTGCTGGGCATCCCCAGGACTCACCTGTGTTGAGGAATCAGGCCGTCAGGCCAGAGGTAGAGATGGTTGGGGGGAGGAAGTTGCAACTCCATGCCTGTAGAGCTGGCCTCAGTAGCAAACACAAGTTTGTTGGACATGGCAAGGTTGCAGGAGGGGAGGTAGCAGGGATTCTGTGCTGGATTTGTGTGTTCATGGCAGTCTGAGCACACGATGAAAAACAATTTCCAAACACAGAGCATTTCAGAAAGGAGTGAGTTTATTAAGAACAAAGAGCAGAGATGATGTGGGCATGGAAAGCACAGCAGGCTGATTTCCCAACAGAACAGAGAGAGCTGACTAGACACTCCTAGAACAGTGGGCCAGCTCAAGGGAGAGGCAACACTTTTCATGAGTTAGTAGCCAATTTGTTTAGCCTCAAGACAAAAACATTTCTGCTGGAAGGGTGGCATTAGGAGAGTGATTAGGATGCTATAGTGTGAATACCAAGGTGGTCATTTTTGTCTAATATGGAGTCAGGAAGCTTGCTGGTGAGGACTGGGGGGCTTTTGGTAAGGGTTACAAAGGGGCTCAGTCAATTCTGGAGGTGACCTTGGTTCTGGGCTCCATGTCTGTGGCCTTGGTACAAGGATAGGACTCCACAGTGAGGTCCTAGGTTCTCAGCAGGAAGGATAGCTGTGCCACCTGGGGACCTTGACAAGAGGAGGTGGGTATGGGCTTGGTGTAGCTAGAAGCCTAATCTCACCAAAACCATCCCCCAAAAAAAGAAATGCAAGAAGGCAAAATGGTTGCCTGAGGAAGTCTTACAAATAGTTAAGAGAAGAAGAGAAGCAAAAGGCAAAGGGGAAATGGAAAGATATACCCAACTGAATGCAGAGTTCCAGAGAATAGCAAAGAGAGATAAGAAAGCCTTCCTAAGTGAACAATGCAAAGAAATAGAGGAAAACAATAGAATGAGAAAGACTAGAGATATTTTCAAGAAAATTAGAGATACCAAGGGAACATTTCATGCAAAGATGGCACATAAAGGACAGAAACGGTATGGACCTAACAGAAGCAGAAAAGATTAAGAAGAGGTGGCAAGAATACACAGAACTACACAAAAAATGTCTTAATGACCCGGATAACCACAATGGTGTGGGCACTTACCTAGAGCCAGACATCTTGGAGTGCCAAGTCAAGTGGGCCTTACTATGAACAAAGCTAGTGGAAGGGATGGAATTCCAACTGAGCTATTTCAAATTCTAAAAGATGATGCTGTAAAAGTGCTCCATTCAATACACCAGTAAATTTGGAAAACTCAGCAGTGGCCACAGGACTGGAAACAGTCAGTTTTCATCCCACTCCCAAAGAAAGGCAATGCCAAAGAATGTTTAAACTACCCTACAATTGTGCTCATTTCACGTACTAGCTAGGTAATGCTCAAAACCCTTCAAGCTAGGCTTCAACAGTATATGAACCAAGAACTTCCAGATGTACAAGCTGGGTTTAGAAGGCAGAACCAGAGATCGAATTGCCAACATCTGTTGGCTCCATAGAAAAAGCAAAAGAATGCCAGAAAAACATCCATCTCTGCTTCATTGACTACAGGAAAGCCTTTGACTGTGTGGATCACCACAAACTGTGGAAAATTCTTAAAGAAATGGAAATACCAGACCACCTTACCTGCCTCCTGAGAAACCTGCAAGCAGGTCAAGAAGCAACAGTTAGAACTGGACATGGAACAACATGCTGGTTCAAAATTGGGAAAGGAATGTGTCAAGGCTATATATTGTCACCCTGCTTATTTAACTTTTATGCAGAGTACATCATGTGAAATGCCAGGCTGAATCACATGCTGGAATCAAGATTGCTGGGAGAAATATCAACAACCTCAGATATGCACATAATACCACTCTAATGGTAGAAAATGAAGAGGGACTAAAGAGTTTCTTGATGAGGGCAAAAGAGGAGAGTGAAAGAGCTGGTTTAAAACTCAACATTCAAAAAACTAAGATCGTGTCATCTGGTCTCATCATTTTAGGGCAAATAGATAGGGAAAAAATGGAAACAGTGACAGATTTTTTTTTCTTGGGCTCCAAAATCACTGTGGACGGTGACCGCAGCCATGAAATCAAAAGACCTTTGCTCCTTAGAAGAAAAGGTATGACAAACTTAGCATATTAAAAAGCAGAGACATTACTTTGCCAACAAAGTTCCGTCTAGTCAAAGCTACGATTTTTCCAGTAGTCATGTACAGATGTGAGAGTTGGACTATAAAGAAGGCTGAGCACTGAAGAACTGATGCTTTGAACTGTGGTACTGGAGAAGATGCTTGACAGTACCTTGGACAGCAAGGAAATCAACCCAGTCAATCCTAAAGAAAATCAACCCTGAATATTCATTGGAAGGACTGATGCTGAAGCTGAAACTCCA
>SJYA01000725.1:123862-134314 GCA_006410615.1 Neotragus moschatus | reverse complement strand
CTGAAGAACTGATGCTTTGAACTGTGGTACTGGAGAAGATGCTTGACAGTACCTTGGACAGCAAGGAAATCAACCCAGTCAATCCTAAAGAAAATCAACCCTGAATATTCATTGGAAGGACTGATGCTGAAGCTGAAACTCCAATACTTTGGCCGCCTGATGGGAAGAACTGACTCAAGTGAAAAGGCCCTGATGCTGGGAAAGACTGAAGGCAGGAGGCGAAGGGGACGACAGAGGATGAGATGGCTGGATGGCATCAGTGACTCAATAGATATGAGTTTGAGCAAACTCCAGGAGATAATGATGGAGAGGGAGGCCTGGGGTGCTGCAGTCCATGGGGTCTCAAAGCATCGGACATGACTTACTGACTGAACAAATCTCACTCAGGACCATTACCTGTGCTTCTGCACCTGTGTGGTTGTTTAGACCCTGAGGGTGGGTGTGAAGATGTGTAAGCATTTGGCAGTGGCTCCCTGTGCCAGGGCAGTGGGGGTACTCTGAGCATCCCCAGTGCTCAGAGCTGTCATTAGTACAGGGATAGAGGTCAGGTGAACAATATCTAAATGACCTGAAGTTGCAGGAGATGGGTGTGAAACCAGTAAGGCTGCTCCCATAATCTGTTCCTTGGCCTCCAGTCCCTAGCCGACCCTCCCTCTTCCCCAGCAGAGTCCCTACCTCCTCAGGGTCCCCAGCACCTCCTCAAGGTCCCCTCGCCAGGGTCACAGCACCTTCCACAAGGTCACACACCTTCTCCTGTCATCACTCCCCTGCCCAGGGCCTCCTCATGCCCAGGGGCAGGCCTGATGCTCCTGGTCTAGCAAGTAGCCCTGGGTGGAATCACCCAAGAAGTAGATACTGGGGTATCCTCATTTCACAGAGGAGGAACCTACTCAGGATGAGCCACCCTTGAGGAGCAACACTTGGAGAATTTGAGCCCAGCCGGAGGGAGGAGTCTGAGAGCCAAGTTCGGTCTCCAGCCGCCTTGCTTCCAGACCCAGCCTAAGAGTTCCACACTCTCCCCTCCCCCCAACACCAGTCACAGCCCTGCAGTTGAGAGATGGACGCGTCAGTATCCCAAAACAAGCTTCAACCACGGACCAGAGCCTGCGACAGTGAGTTGAGGTAGGACAGCTCCCAGGATGCTTCCTAAGTCCCTATCGCAGAGGAGCAGAGCCTGAACTCTGGGTGATTCCAGGAGGGCATCCCTCGTCCGCTGCCAGAGAGGAGGGTTGGGGCGCTCTCGTGGCCCCTCCTGCATTCGCCCGAAGGCGCGTTCGCCAGTCACCCCTGAACTCCGCCTGCCATGGTGCGCGTAAGAGGTGAGTGTTTGGCACGCCTCAGCCCCTCCCCCAGGCTTGGGGGCAGGGGAGGGGAGGAGGGAGCAGATGGCAGCAATTACCGCTCGGACCCTCCCCCGCCCGTAGCCCGAGGCCGGAAGATCGGCTTCTCGAGCTTTCGCGGGCGGGAGGGGCAGCGGCCACCGCGGCGGGGAGCGGGGTCGGGGGCGCAGGTCCGGGAAGGGACTTCCTTCCCCCGGGAGCGGGCCCGGAGATTCCCTTAGGAAAGGCCAAGTCCTCCCTTCCCGCTTCTGCCCTGAGTCGTCTCAGGCCCGTGTCCTTACAAGCCCGTGTCCTGTAAGTCTGAGATCCGAGGATGTTTCAGGCCCGGCCAGTGGTCCAGGCTGGGGAGAGGGGAGCTGTGTGCTTGTGCGGGGGTTGTGGTCTCAAAATGGCTGGGAGTGAATGGTCTGAAATCCAAGCTTCACTTTGGCAGGTGTTCACTCTTGAGGAAGGCATGGGGCACCTTTTCTCACTGAGGGATGGAAAGAGCGAGCCAGGACTGTCCCTGCTTTAGGGCAGACGACTGTGTGAAGGAGTGCAAATGACCTCTGTGGGGCAGGGCCAAAGAGAGCAGAAGGGCTCTCAAGATCCAGGGCCCAGACAGCTTTGCAAACCTGGCTTCTGTAGCTCTTTGTCTCCTTCCCAAATTTCTCTCCCGTCCTTCCCTTGTCCAGTCCACTAGCACATTTTTTTCTGCCTCCAAGATAGTATCTTGCCACACTGCTGGATTTGTGGGATTTTAGTTCTCCAAGCAGGAACTGAACCAGCCCATTGGCAGTAAGAGCACAGAGCCCTAACCACTGGACCAGCAGGGAATTCTCTCCAAGATGTATCTTGGATCAGCCCCTGCTTGCCACTCTCTCCAGGGTGCAAGCCCCTATTACTCCTATTTCCTTGCACAACTGCAGAAGCTCCTGTCTGCTCTCTTGGCTCCTCAACAGTCAGCTCACCCAGCTGCCAGGGGCCCATTAAAAATACAAATCAGACAACAAATCAGAGCATGTCACTCCTGCTAAACAACCTCCATGGCTTCCCTTGGAAGAGAGCCCCAACTTCTCACCCTGGCCCTTGCCTGTGCCGACCTCTCCTCCATCATTCCCTGTTCTCCCTGGGCTCTGCTCCCACTGGCTGCCTTTCTGCTCCTTGATCTTGACAAGCTTTCTCCCCGTCTCTGGCCTTGGCCATGAGGATCCCTTTGCCCGGAATGCTCTGCCCAGGTTTTTCACAGGGATGTCACTTCCCCATCAGCCCTGACCTCAATACTGAAGCAGCCCCACATGCCATCTGCCGAGGTACTGTGTCACTTAGCCTTATCTGTATCTTCCACAGGACTTTGTACTTTCTTGTAACTGTCTTCTTCATTCACTTGGTTTGTGGTCTGATTCATCTACCAGAAGGCCAGCTCCATGAATCTGGGGATGTTTCTTGTTGTCTGCTAGCCTGACACCCAGCACAAACCTAGAAAGTGCTCAGCATCTCCATTCATTTCAGGAATGTGGGAGTCCCTGGGAAATGAACTGGACTGTGGGCCATCTGCTCACCTCTCAGGGGCTACTCTTTGAGAGGGACCTGCTACAAGCCCCTGTGTTCACCCACATGCCTCATTCATATAGACCAGCCTGTGGTTTCCAGTAAGAGAAATCTTAGCAGCCACATTTGCTGAACACTTACTATGTGCCAGGCATTAAATGTTTCACATGGCTTGATTAATTTGTATCACAAAGTACGCACAAATATCCCCAGCTTATAAGTAGACACACAACAGGACACACAGGATGTGTGATTGTTCAGCAAACATACACATGCGTCATAAGCATTGGATTCATTAATTATTATCATACAGTGGATGGGTGAGGTGAGTAAATACACGGTTGAGCATGGGGCATTTAGTCCTGCATGAAGGTGGAACAGAACAGAAGGACAGAAAACTGAGCAAGGGTCAGTATGGTGGCCCAGGGCTAGTTTGGGCAAGTGAGTAGAAGAGGACATTAGGCCACAGCCCATGCCCTTGGTCTGGGTCCCTACAGCACCCAGAGGTACAGCTGTGATGAGGAGGTAAGGGCCTGGGTCCTGGTGTGCTGTTCCCTGCCAGAGGGCAACCACTTACCTTCTCAGGGCCATATTAGCAAAGTGTCTGGGGACACTTACATAATCCCTAACTCCCAGAGCCCTTGGCAGGATTACATTAAAAATGCTGTAACCTATAAGGGAAGAGAATCTGAAAAAAATAAAGATACACGTGTAACTGAATTGCTTTGCCGTATACCTGAAACTAACACAACATTGTAAATCAACTGTGCTTCTATAAAAAAAAAAAATGCCGATGGAAGTACATCACCTGCAGAGGGCCTGCTGAGGAGAGAGGGCGAAGGTCGCCAGCCTGAAAAGCTGAGGGAGAGCGCCCCTCTGGCCCCTCTGAGCCGCAGCTCTCCGTGTGCTCCTCCAGGGCCAGCCAGGGCCTGCCCGTTGTGTCCCCCATCCTGGCCCTGGACACTTAGTGCTCAGTGAGTGAGTGTTGAGTGACTAACACTCGGGTGAGGGAATGACCAGGGGATGAGGAAGAGAGGGAGAGTAAATAAATACAGTGATGTATTGACACCCAAACCCGAAGAGGAGTGAACGAAGCAGGGACTAGAGACACCCTCCTCCTGGGAGGCTCAGCTTCCGCCTGGGAGGCTCAGCTTGTTGTCTTTGTCAAAGGCAGTGGTAAGGCTTGGCCCCACCGTTCTCTCTGGGCCTGTGTGGAACAGTCGAGACGCGGCAGGTCCGTGAAGGTCCCCCTTTTGCTGTCTCGGCTGAGCCGAAGTGACCGGTGCTCCCCTCCCCCACGTCCGTGTCCCCGGGAATTTATAGATTCCTCATTGTCCTGCACAAAAGCCTTCTTGGGGAGGAGGCGGGGTGGGTGAGGAGGCTGGGGAATTAAAAAGTCAGAGGCTGAGTAACAGCCGGCCACACCCGAGGCCCCATAAATCTGCCTCAGCTCCCTGTAAGACGGACTTACTTTGCCTTCACCCTGAGAGCGTCTGGCAGGGCTCTGGTTGCAGTGGTCAACTCACCCTCCCCACAGTTCCAGAGCCTCACCAAGGTGAAGGTGTGAGGGGCGGGAAGACAAGCCCCTGAGAGTAGGGGGCAGGGGACTGCTATTGTTGTATCCCTCTGATGTCAGAAAATCCTTTCTCTCCTCTTGCTCCACTCCCTGACATGCCCTGTAATTCTAGGCCACTGCTGTTGGTTCTGAGCAGAAAAATGAGTTTTCTGTGGGTATTCTGAGTCCAGACCCCAGGAAAACACCCACTCCAGCCACTCAGAGAGAGCAGGTCGAGGCTGAGAGTAGATTTGGCAGATGGTGCAGGGTTAACAGATGACATGGAAAACAGAATTACTCAGCTGTTCTGGCCCTCCATCTTCCCCTTGGAAGAGATGGGCTTCAAACTGGAAAGAGACAAAGGTATCAACGGGGAGGGTTGAGGAGGGGCGCCACAGTATTTGAGGACCACAGACCCACCCTGCCCAGGGAAGACCTGTCTTGGAAGGCCGTCTCTGTCACTCACCAGCTGGGTGATCTCAAGCAGGTTCATGAACCTCTCAGAGTCTGTGTTTCTTCATCTATAAAATGGGTCAATGAGAGAACCCTGCCTGACGACCTCACCAGCTTTTATGAAGATGATTCGGATTTTCCCGTTTGTAAAATGGGCGTTAACAGCTTGTGAAGGTGTAAAAAATGTAAGAAGTTACTTATAAACTGTCAGCCCCTTAGTGGTTCATAAAAGTATTTTTTTTAATGTTTCTTACAACAAATTAAAATGGAGTAGAAAACATCACAGTGCAAAACACGGTTTTATTACCCTTTGCTTTTATTTATTTCGTTGCTTATGTATTGTTTATGTATCGTTTTTTATGTATTATTTATTTAATTGTTTATGTATCGATGCACTGGGTGGTGATTGCTGTGCCCAGGCTTCCTTTAGTTTTCAGAGAGTGGGGGCTCCGCTTCGTCGCAGGGAACAGGCATCTCATTTTGGTGGTTTCTCTTGTCGCGGATCATGGGCTCTAGGTGCATAGGCCTCAGTCATCGCAGCACGTGGGCTCCAGAGCACACAGACTTCAGGAGCTGTGGCTCGCAGACTTAGTTGCTCCACAGCATGGGGGATCTTTCCAGACCAGGGATTGAACTCGTGTCCCCTGCTTTGGCAGCTGCACTGGACCACCAGGGAAGTCCCACACTTTGCTTTTAGCTATATACATATTCATGTGTCCTAGGGCCAGAGGTAGATGTATTTACTGTGTGTTAGTTGCTCAGTCATGTCTCTCTCCGACCTCATAGACTGTAGCCCACCAAGCTCTTCTTGTCCATGGGATTCTCCAAGCAAGCATACTGGAGTGGGTTGCCATTTCTTTCTCCAGGGGATCTTCCTGACCCAGGCCTCCTGCATTGGCAGGCAGATTTTTTACTATCTGAGTCACCAGGGAAGCCCATATTTACTGTGGATGTTGCTCAAAAAACTGGCAACTTTCCAAGTGGAGGAGATCCTTCAGTGATTATCTCCAGAAATGTATAGTGGATGGATGGAAGTTAACATGAAATGCACCAGGTGAAACACACATGTAATTGATGGTGGACTGTGGAACCCTAGACTGGGAAGGTTCGCCCTGAGCCGGGCAGTATACATGAGGTTTGTGGTGATGGGTGGAGGGGCTTATTTAGGACTCAGCTACCTAATCCCTTGGTGGCTGAGAATGCTCTCTTTGCTTTGTAAGATGCTAGGGACCTGAATCCTAAGGACGCCGACCCTGCAAACCTAATAAGCCATGGACGCTGCTCCCTCAGTATGGCCCTGGGCTGAGCCAGCGAGGATGGGCTGGTAGGTGAGAAACTTGAATTCCTGTGCCTGGAATCGCTCCCCCCCACAAATCCACTAAGAGTGCAGCAGGTATGATGTAGTCCTGGGCCAGGATACCCCTGCCTGAACTTCACCCATGACCCTCATCCCCACCCCCACCCCCGGGGCCACAGTCTAGTGAGGGTGAACTGATCAGAGGGGGCCCTAAATCAATCCCAGACTTCCCTGGTTGGCAGTGAGTTACGAGCTGTGGGTTTTGTGATGTAGATTGTCGTTGGGGAGGAGGGGCCATGACCTATGGCAGGTCACACAGGACCCCCAGAAGGGGCCAGAGCTGGGGTCAGAGGCCACCTCCTCCATTCTCCGCCCCAGCCTGCTGAGTCCCATTCCATGTCTAGTCCTTAAGTAGGGTTGGCCCATTTCCCTACTGACCTCTGGCCCTAGCTGTACCTGCTACTAGGCATGTAGGGTGGGAGTAGAGGGGCTCATGCTAGAGAAAGATTCTGGAAAAAAGGAAGAGGATCTGACAAGACATTTGACTCCCAACAGGTGACTGATCTGTGTTCCAGATCGGACCCAAGACTTTGCTGAGCTCTTTCTCTGCAGATTTGCGACTGTGCTCTCCCTAAACCACCCCCTCCCTTTTTTTTTTTCCTGATTGAATTCTACAAGTCAAGACTCCTGAAAACCCCAGCCCAGAGGATTAGATGGCTGGAGATATGGCATGACAGTCAGAGAGCGAGATAGAGAATGAAGCTTGTGTTCTAAACAATGTATATTATCAGGACTTAAGAGAGAGAGTTAGAAGGATAAAAAGAAGGATTCAGACAATAAGATGAGAAAGATCAAAAGCCAAAAGATGGATAAAAAGTGAAGCCAGACAGAAAGAAGACAGACAGACAGAAGGCAGTGAAGAGAGCCAGGCTGAAGAGAAACTGGAGTGGCAAGAAAAGAGCATTCTGGCGAACTCTTGTCAGACCTCAGCAGCTCAGAGATAATAGCAGGATAACTTGGACAGTTCCTTCACTGTTAATCCTTAAGTCTGCCACATGAAGACTCCAGAAGGAAATGTACCTGACAGAGGGTCCCTGTATCACCCAGGATGTTATCCTTATTTTACACATTAACCAGCAACCTCCATTCTCCCACCGCCATAATCATCTCTATCAGCAAAGACATATACAGGCAGGAAGAGTCAAGACCCAGGCTGGGGTGCTGAGCAGGGGCTGGGGAGGAAGAGAGAGGCTTCCTGAGGACAAAGCCTGGAGAGGACACCTCCAAAGGGGGCACTGCTGCAGATGGAAGGGGAAAGAAACCTCACAAACCTGGGTACCCAGACCAGTTGGTTAATGTTGATCTACAAAAATAATTCTCTTGTCCTTTATACTTTATGCCAAAAATGGGACCCCACCCCCTCCCCCTGTGCACCTGTCCTGCCAAGACCTGCTCCTGCGCCTGACCCCAGAACCCTCTACTATAGCCTCCATTCTTTTGGGCTGGGTGTGCTCTACCAATTCCTGCACAGGGCTGCCACCTGTTGGCTGAGAATGGCCTTGCAGAAACGGGGCCCTTGAAGAGGCTGGGGGTGGAATGTAGTGGACTGCTTGGACTTTCTCTAGGAAGGAAGAGAATTGAAAAAGCAAAATGTGAAAGCCCCTTTCACCTAGCTAAATGTTTTAGCTATGGGACTCTCAGAACAGGTTAAAGGCTCCTAGCCCTCTACAGTCACTCCTGAGGGGTGCTGAGGGGTTGAGATCAAAGGAGAGACTCAGGCAATTCACCTGAATGTGGTGAATGAATTTTCGGAGTGGTGGACACTGTGCCACATGCAGGAGACAGAGGGGACCCAGGTGCGAGAAACAGCCAAGTACAAGATTAACAATAACTAGTGTGAAAAGCACTAGAGCCCAAATGTGTGCCTGACATAAAGCAGGGTTCAATGAATAGTTATTGAATGAATGAATGCATTCAATGAAGAACAGAGCACTGAGGAATGATGACCTCTAAACAGGAAAGGCTGGGAAAGAAGAGGAGGAAATATTTCTGCTTTTCTTTCCCCTTTTTGCTATCAAGAAATAATTATCCTGGTGGAAGATTCAAACATTAAAAAACAAAATATGAAGGTCCTCTTTCACTTCATTCCTATCCCCTTCCTTAAGTTAATTATTGCCAACATTTTTTTTTTTTTTTGATTGTGTGGCATGTTCCCTGACCGGGGATCAAACCCACCCTCCCTGCATTCGAAGCATGGAGTCTTAAACACTGGACCACCAGAGATGTTCCTTAACGCCAACATTTTAATGAGCTTCATTCTTTACAGCAGTTCTCAACTTTGGCTGCCACTAGGGTCACATGGGGAGATTTTTAAAATCCCATTGCCCAAGTTGTGCCCCAGACCAATTACCTCAGAATCTCTGGGGTGGTTCCAGGTGTTACTATTTTTAAAAGTCCCCAAGTAATTACACTGTGCAGCCAATGTTGAGAACAACTGTTTCAGGCCTTTACATACATGTAAGCAGCCAACTGTGCATGTGCGTGCACACACATACCACATATATATTACCTGGGGTTTTTCTTCCTAATTAACACGTCTGAGAGATATGTTCACAGCAGTCCATATGGATGTAGCCTATTATTTTCTAATGAAGGCAAAATTTGCATGTGCATATTTTTTCAAACCCTTCTTCTACTGATGAACACTTAAAAGTTGTTTCTAAAACTTTAAAAATTAATGTGAACAATCTGCCTGCAATGCAAGAGACCCGGGTCAGGAAGACCTGGAGAAGGGAATGGCTACTCACTTCAGTTTTCTTTCCTGGGAAACCCCATGGTCAGAGGAACAACCTGGCAAGCTTCAGTTCATGGGGTCAGTAGGGCTGGACCTGACTGAGTGATATTTTCAATACAAATAATGCTGCAAAGTAAATCCTGTATATCTTTGTTCACATATGCAAGTGCTGTTTTGGGAAGGCACTTTCCCAAAGTGCTGGGTTAATGTGTACGTACATTTGTTATTTTGATAGACACTGTCAAAATACTTTCCAAAAATACTCCGCTAATTTACATTCTTCCAACAGTGTAAGCATTTAATATTATTAATGTTTAACTTTTGCTGAAATGATGGTCCAAAGTAATATTTCATTATTGTTTTAATTTGCCTTTTCCTGCTTACTTGTGAGATGAAGCATCTTTTCATATACTTATTTTGGCCATGTGTATTTCTTCTATGAATTAATTACCATGTCTTTTGCCCATTTTCCTATTAGACTGATTTTTTAATTAGGATTAGAGGAAATTCTATTTCCAAGAATATGACTGGCTGGACTCAGGGCTAATCTTTCTGCGTAAAACAGTAAAAATGCTAGTTAAGATACAAGTGCAAATTATTTAAAAGCCAGAAGAATTGGCCAGAGAGCAAGAACTTATTAGGTTAAAATCTAAGGGAAGGTAGAAACTCAGGGAAACAGAGCAAGGAAGGTACTTTAGTCTGAGGACAGCTGTTGAGTTAGGCAAACTCAAGCACAATTTATAGTAGCAGAAACTTGGAAATACCCCCAATATTCATCAATAAGGCAGTAGGATAGCTGCGGTATATTCAGACAGTAGAGTATTACATAGCAACCAAAATGAATGGACTGTAGCACCACGCAACAGTATGAGTGACTCTTAGCAAATGTTATTCAATGTTAAAAGCAGACAGCAAATGACTACCACAGCATTTACATCCTACAAACTAAAATACCTGAATTATACATGTGTAACATACATAATGTATATACTTTGAAGAAATATCTAAAGATGCAATAAAACACTATATCAAGGAAAGCAACAAAATAATGGATATGAAATTCAGGATTATAGCTGCCTTGAATGGGGAGACGCAGAGGGTAATTGAGGAAATCCTGTTGTGTGATGTTAAGTTCTAGCTTTTGCTTGGAGATGTTACTCTGGGTGCTTATTGCCTTATTAAAAATAATTAACTAACTGTGGTGTTGGAGAAGACTCTTGACAGTCCCTTGGACTGCAAGGAGATCCAACCAGTTCATTCTAAAGGAGATCAGCCCTGGGTGTTCTTTGGAAGGACTGATGCTAAAGCTGAAACTCCAGTACTTTGGCCACCTCATGCGAAGAGTTGATTCACTGGAAAAGACCCTGATGCTGGGAGGGATTGGGGGCAGGAGGAGAAGGGGACGACAGAGGATGAGATGGCTGGATGGCATCACCAACTCGATGGACATGAGTTTGAGTAAACTCCAGGAGTTGGTGTTGGA
>SJYA01000725.1:106003-123234 GCA_006410615.1 Neotragus moschatus | reverse complement strand
TTTTTTCCTGATTGAATTCTACAAGTCAAGACTCCTGAAAACCCCAGCCCAGAGGATTAGATGGCTGGAGATATGGCATGACAGTCAGAGAGCGAGATAGAGAATGAAGCTTGTGTTCTAAACAATGTATATTATCAGGACTTAAGAGAGAGAGTTAGAAGGATAAAAAGAAGGATTCAGACAATAAGATGAGAAAGATCAAAAGCCAAAGGATGGATAAAAAGTGAAGCCAGACAGAAAGAAGACAGACAGACAGAAGGCAGTGAAGAGAGCCAGGCTGAAGAGAAACTGGAGTGGCAAGAAAAGAGCATTCTGGCGAACTCTTGTCAGACCTCAGCAGCTCAGAGATAATAGCAGGATAACTTGGACAGTTCCTTCACTGTTAATCCTTAAGTCTGCCACATGAAGACTCCAGAAGGAAATGTACCTGACAGAGGGTCCCTGTATCACCCAGGATGTTATCCTTATTTTACACATTAACCAGCAACCTCCATTCTCCCACCGCCATAATCATCTCTATCAGCAAAGACATATACAGGCAGGAAGAGTCAAGACCCAGGCTGGGGTGCTGAGCAGGGGCTGGGGAGGAAGAGAGAGGCTTCCTGAGGACAAAGCCTGGAGAGGACACCTCCAAAGGGGGCACTGCTGCAGATGGAAGGGGAAAGAAACCTCACAAACCTGGGTACCCAGACCAGTTGGTTAATGTTGATCTACAAAAATAATTCTCTTGTCCTTTATACTTTATGCCAAAAATGGGACCCCACCCCCTCCCCCTGTGCACCTGTCCTGCCAAGACCTGCTCCTGCGCCTGACCCCAGAACCCTCTACTATAGCCTCCATTCTTTTGGGCTGGGTGTGCTCTACCAATTCCTGCACAGGGCTGCCACCTGTTGGCTGAGAATGGCCTTGCAGAAACGGGGCCCTTGAAGAGGCTGGGGGTGGAATGTAGTGGACTGCTTGGACTTTCTCTAGGAAGGAAGAGAATTGAAAAAGCAAAATGTGAAAGCCCCTTTCACCTAGCTAAATGTTTTAGCTATGGGACTCTCAGAACAGGTTAAAGGCTCCTAGCCCTCTACAGTCACTCCTGAGGGGTGCTGAGGGGTTGAGATCAAAGGAGAGACTCAGGCAATTCACCTGAATGTGGTGAATGAATTTTCGGAGTGGTGGACACTGTGCCACATGCAGGAGACAGAGGGGACCCAGGTGCGAGAAACAGCCAAGTACAAGATTAACAATAACTAGTGTGAAAAGCACTAGAGCCCAAATGTGTGCCTGACATAAAGCAGGGTTCAATGAATAGTTATTGAATGAATGAATGCATTCAATGAAGAACAGAGCACTGAGGAATGATGACCTCTAAACAGGAAAGGCTGGGAAAGAAGAGGAGGAAATATTTCTGCTTTTCTTTCCCCTTTTTGCTATCAAGAAATAATTATCCTGGTGGAAGATTCAAACATTAAAAAACAAAATATGAAGGTCCTCTTTCACTTCATTCCTATCCCCTTCCTTAAGTTAATTATTGCCAACATTTTTTTTTTTTTTTTGATTTTGTGGCATGTTCCCTGACCGGGGATCAAACCCACCCTCCCTGCATTCGAAGCATGGAGTCTTAAACACTGGACCACCAGAGATGTTCCTTAACGCCAACATTTTAATGAGCTTCATTCTTTACAGCAGTTCTCAACTTTGGCTGCCACTAGGGTCACATGGGGAGATTTTTAAAATCCCATTGCCCAAGTTGTGCCCCAGACCAATTACCTCAGAATCTCTGGGGTGGTTCCAGGTGTCACTATTTTTAAAAGTCCCCAAGTAATTACACTGTGCAGCCAATGTTGAGAACAACTGTTTCAGGCCTTTACATACATGTAAGCAGCCAACTGTGCATGTGCGTGCACACACATACCACATATATATTACCTGGGGTTTTTCTTCCTAATTAACACGTCTGAGAGATATGTTCACAGCAGTCCATATGGATGTAGCCTATTATTTTCTAATGAAGGCAAAATTTGCATGTGCATATTTTTTCAAACCCTTCTTCTACTGATGAACACTTAAAAGTTGTTTCTAAAACTTTAAAAATTAATGTGAACAATCTGCCTGCAATGCAAGAGACCCGGGTCAGGAAGACCTGGAGAAGGGAATGGCTACTCACTTCAGTTTTCTTTCCTGGGAAACCCCATGGTCAGAGGAACAACCTGGCAAGCTTCAGTTCATGGGGTCAGTAGGGCTGGACCTGACTGAGTGATATTTTCAATACAAATAATGCTGTAAAGTAAATCCTGTATATCTTTGTTCACATATGCAAGTGCTGTTTTGGGAAGGCACTTTCCCAAAGTGCTGGGTTAATGTGTACGTACATTTGTTATTTTGATAGACACTGTCAAAATACTTTCCAAAAATACTCCGCTAATTTACATTCTTCCAACAGTGTAAGCATTTAATATTATTAATGTTTAACTTTTGCTGAAATGATGGTCCAAAGTAATATTTCATTATTGTTTTAATTTGCCTTTTCCTGCTTACTTGTGAGATGAAGCATCTTTTCATATACTTATTTTGGCCATGTGTATTTCTTCTATGAATTAATTACCATGTCTTTTGCCCATTTTCCTATTAGACTGATTTTTTAATTAGGATTAGAGGAAATTCTATTTCCAAGAATATGACTGGCTGGACTCAGGGCTAATCTTTCTGCGTAAAACAGTAAAAATGCTAGTTAAGATACAAGTGCAAATTATTTAAAAGCTAGAAGAATTGGCCAGAGAGCAAGAACTTATTAGGTTAAAATCTAAGGGAAGGTAGAAACTCAGGGAAACAGAGCAAGGAAGGTACTTTAGTCTGAGGACAGCTGTTGAGTTAGGCAAACTCAAGCACAATTTATAGTAGCAGAAACTTGGAAATACCCCCAATATTCATCAATAAGGCAGTAGGATAGCTGCGGTATATTCAGACAGTAGAGTATTACATAGCAACCAAAATGAATGGACTGTAGCACCACGCAACAGTATGAGTGACTCTTAGCAAATGTTATTCAATGTTAAAAGCAGACAGCAAATGACTACCACAGCATTTACATCCTGCAAACTAAAATACCTGAATTATACATGTGTAACATACATAATGTATATACTTTGAAGAAATATCTAAAGATGCAATAAAACACTATATCAAGGAAAGCAACAAAATAATGGATATGAAATTCAGGATTATAGCTGCCTTGAATGGGGAGACGCAGAGGGTAATTGAGGAAATCCTGTTGTGTGATGTTAAGTTCTAGCTTTTGCTTGGAGATGTTACTCTGGGTGCTTATTGCCTTATTAAAAATAATTAACTAACTGTGGTGTTGGAGAAGACTCTTGACAGTCCCTTGGACTGCAAGGAGATCCAACCAGTTCATTCTAAAGGAGATCAGCCCTGGGTGTTCTTTGGAAGGACTGATGCTAAAGCTGAAACTCCAGTACTTTGGCCACCTCATGCGAAGAGTTGATTCACTGGAAAAGACCCTGATGCTGGGAGGGATTGGGGGCAGGAGGAGAAGGGGACGACAGAGGATGAGATGGCTGGATGGCATCACCAACTCGATGGACATGAGTTTGAGTAAACTCCAGGAGTTGGTGTTGGACAGGGAGGCCTAGTGTGCTGCGATTCATGGGGTTGCAAAGAGTCAGACACAACTGAGCAGCTGAACTGAACTGAACTGAATAAAATAAAAGCAGACTATACTGGCATCAATAAGGAGAATATGTCATTAACGGGGGATTGTGCTTAATCTGATTCAGCATACATAAGGGCTAAGAAAAAGTTGCATCTACATCAACAATAAGCAAAACAAAAACATGAGACTTTAATTATGGTAGCAAGAAAAACTAGAAAGAATCTAAGAATCCACCTAACACTGAAAGTATAAGACTGTGCTGGAGAAGAAGAAAAGTTAACACTATTGAAGGACATAAAGGAAAACCTGGAAAATGAATAAATATACCCTGTTCTGTGGAAGACAAAATTTAACATTATGAAGCAGTTAACTGCCTTCAGATTAATCTATACATTCAATGCAATTCCTATCAAAATGCTGGCAAATTCTTTTCTAAAGAATTCAGCAAACTGATTTGTAATTTTATATGAAAAGATAAAAGTCAATTTTGAAAAAGAAATGAAAGATGGAGAGCTCACCCCATTAGGTAGTCAAACACACTGCAAAACGGATGTAGTAAAATCAGTGTTGTGTGAGCAGAGGAAGGCGCCAATAAAATGATAGAAGAGAACTTAAACACAACATGAGACATTAAGGAGAACTCAAAGTCTATAGATGGTAAAGATGATGCTACAAATCAGTGGAAAGAGAATTGCTTAATAGATGGGGTTCTTCACTAGCTGGAGAAAAGGCCGGATTTTATATTAGTCTGTTTGAGCTGCCATGACAAAGGACCACAGAATAGGAGGCTTAAACCATAGAAATGAATTTTCTGGAGGGTGGAAGTCCAAGATCAAGATGTCAGCAGGGTTGGTTTCCTGTAAGAGGTTTCTCTTGTAGACAGCTTGTAGATGGCTGTCTTCTCACTGTGTCTGCTCATGGCCTTTCCACTGTCCTTACACAGGGGCTGGCATGGCGGGGGGAGGAAGAAGGAGACAAAGAAAGAGGGAATGTCAAGATTGGGAACTCGTGTACACCTGAGACAGAAAAAAAAAAAAAAAAGAGGGAATGTGCTCCGATGTCTCTTCCTTTCTTCCTTTTCTTTTTTCCTTCCTTTTCTTAAAAGGGTAGCAGTCCCAGGGCTTCTCTGGTGGTCCAGTGGTTGAGAACCCGCCTTCCGATGCAGGGGACGTGGATTTGATCCTTGGTTGGGGAACTAAGATTGCATGTGCCACGGGGCAGCTAAGCCTGCACACAGCAAGGAGAAACCCCCACGGCGCAACAGAAGGCCACAAGCGCCGTAACTAGAGAAACCCTGTGCACCACGACGAAGGCCCAGCGCAGCCAAAAAGTTTTTTTAATTAAAAAAATAAGAGGACAGCAGGCCCCTATTGGATTGGGGCCTTACCCTATGACCTCATTTAATCTTAATTACCTCCAATATGTCCCTATCTCCAAATATAGTCACAGTAAGGGGTCAAGGCTTCAACATGTGAATTTTAGGGGGACCCAATTCAATTCATAACAGAGTCTTCCTCATACCATATATAAAAGTAAATTCCAGATGGATTAAAGACTAAATACTAAAAAACCCCTGCAAGATTAATAAAAGAAATGAAGATCCTTGTGATCTTAGAATGGGAAATTCTTCTCAAGCAAGACTCAAAAGCACCAAGTATAAGGAGAAATTGTTATGAATTAAATCACATCAAAATTTAGGATTTCTATCGATAAAGTTCACAACAAATAAAGCTAACAGAAAGTTTTATATACAGTTGCCACACCCAAAACCCATCTAACAATGCGTTTATTATCTAGAATATTAAAAGGAATTCTTGAAAATTCAATTAGAAAAAGACAGGAAAGTCCAATAGAACCCTGGACCAATACTATCAACAGGTGATTCCCAGGAGGGGAAAAAAGAATGACTATCAGGTATGTAGAGATGCTCAACTTGTTAATAATCAGAAGAATCCAATGCAAAATAACCGCATCCCTTTATAGTTCTGTACTATCAGACTGACAAAAATTAGAAGTCAAAGGGGACTTCCCTAGTGGTCCAATGGCTAAGACTCTGTGCTTCCCGTGCAAGGGGCCCAGGTTTGATCCCTGGGCGGGGAACATGTGGCAACTAAGAGTTTGCATGCCGCAACTAAAGATCCCGTGTGCCACAACTAAGACCCGGTGCAGCCAAATAAATATATATGTTTTTAAATTAAAATCCAAATAAGTACAAGGGTTGGGAAGGATTTGGGACATATCAATGCACTGTTGGTGGGTACACTGCAAAATAGGGAGCAGTCTGACAGGACCTGGTCAATACATATGTGTATGTCCTATGGTCTAGCAGTCTCAGAGAAGCTCTTTTTCGGGTCTACAACTAGAGATGTACAAGGATGCTCACTGCAGCATTATTTGCAGTGGCATGAAGTTGGAGGCAACATACGTATCCAACACTGGAAGAGTAGATAAGTAAAATGTAATGTAATTCTATAGAATTCTATGCAGCAGGAAGAGGAGGGAAGAAAGAAAGGTTAAAAGGTACACTGCACATATTTTATCAAGAGAACAAAGATTTTTCCAGGATCCTCACCCATCAGACTGCTGCTTGCATTTCATTGGCCAAAATTGTGTTACTTTGCCTTACCTAACTGAAAGGTGACTAGAGAGAGTGGGGGGTGTGGATAGGAACTGCATTCTCTATCAGTGATGTCTAATAGATAACCTAGTAGATTTCTTCCAGCTACTGCACAAAATCCATAGTGTGCATTCACCACATTTTGCTGTGATGGCTATAGGTATGGCAGCCATCTTGTGACCTTGAGGGAAAGTCGAGAGACTCCTAGAGAAGACCTTGACATCTTTATATATATATTTTTTATTTATTGGCTGTGCTGGGTCTTTGTTACTACACAGAGTTTGTCTCTAGTTGCGGCAAGCAGAGGCTACTCTCTAGTGGTTTGCAGGCTTCTCACTGCGGTACACTCTCTTGCTGCAGAGCACAGGCTATAGGCACATGGGTTTGGTTGTATTTTCTAGGCTGTAGACCATAGGCTCAATGGTTGTGGCACACCTCAGCCTGTGGGATCCTCCTGGATCAGGGATCAAACCTGTGTCTCCTGCATTGGTAGGTGGATTCTTTACTACTGAGCTACCAGGGGATCCCAGACCTTGACATCTTAAGTTACTAAATCAACACCAACAGTTTTTTATCCCTGAACTTTTTATCTTGTATGAAGAATAAATCTCTATTTGTTTAAGCCACATGTGTCAGAGTGTCTGTTCAATTACAGACAATAGAAATAAATCTGGCTAGTTTAAAGGGAGAAGCAGGCTTTAGGTCCAGGAACAACTCCCAGCTTCGAGAGGCACATGACCTCTGCCTGTGATGGGGAAAACAACAGTCATTACTACAGGAAGCTGATGAATCAGGAAGCTACTCACCAGAATCCCCCTGCATCTATCATGATCTGTGACAGCAAAACGGATGTCCCATGCTACTTAGCTGTATTCCAAATTTATGTCTCACACAAGGGCAGAACATAAATCATAGATTCCTAGCTCACAAGAATCTGGGAGGTGTCATTTTAGCTTTCCAGCATCTGTAGTTTTGGATGGATGTTGAACAGTCAGTCTGTGGCAGCCACCACGCTGCTGAGGTCAGTTTCTGATTACTTACAACCAAAGGCACTCCTGACCGATACACTGCAAGGAATGCAACAAGGACAGAACCTGAAAACAGAGCTGTGAGTGAAAAGAAGAAACACAATGAGCTTAGCACAATCTAAGGTGTCAGTTAACGTGAAAGTGATGAAAGTCACTCAGCCGTGTAGGACTCTTTTTGACCCCATGGACTGTTCTCCAGGCCAGAATACTGGAGTGGGTAGCCTTTCCCTTCTCCAGGGGATCTTCCCAACCCAAGGATCGAACCCAGGTCTCCTGCACTGCAGACAGATTCTTTACCAGCTGAGCCACAAGGGAAGCAAGGTGTTAGTTAAAACGTACACAAGTCAACACTACCTTTCTCAATGAAATGTACATTTTCAAGGATATTTGTGTCAATTGGTAAAGGAAAGGAGAACGGGGTCTGGGGATCAAGGATGAAAGAGATAAACCAAATAAAGTAAAGAAAAACAAGGGAGAGATCTTACACAGTCTTATAATTGGACTGATACAAGCAGAGGAATATGACTTGCTCCATTTTCTACAACCGAGGCCCAAAACCAATTCATTAAACTTGATATTTAATAGTAATTTAACGTAAATAATAGTTTAACAATACATTATTAATTTAATAAATAACTATAAACGGCTTACATAATCAAATGAATTCATTTAGATATCAACACAATTTAAATGTTTCATATTTAATTTACCACAACAAACTAATCCAGTAAACTTTCTATATCATAATTTTTGTACCCTTAATTAGTAATTCTTTATACTTTAATTTCTCCAGAACCTCAAAAAATAGATCCGGGTGACCCCTGGAACCCCCATCTCTGCTCCAGCCCCTGTTTAGTGAGATGTCATCACTAGCACCCTCTTCCACCACCACCCCCTCACCAAGACCCCGCTCCACCAAGGAAGGAGGGACTTCAGCTTTTGAGAGTGAGTTTGGGGACGTCGTAGCCCTTCCACCATCGAAGGATCGGTTTCTGAGACAGCCAGTCTCCCCTGAAGGCGCAAGGTGAGTGCGTCGGCAGAGATGCGGTGCTAACTCCCAGAACCTCCTCCGCGGGGGCGGAGCTGCCCTGACTCGGGCCCCGCCCACTCTGGGCAGGCTTTGGGGGCGGGTCTCTGTCATCCTGGGCAGGAGAGCGCCGCACGCCCGGCCCCGCCACCACCGCCTCCCCTCAACTAACCCGGCTTGATCCAGCTCAGCTCTGAGGTGTTTGAGGCAGCTTTTTCCGTTAAGTCGAGCCATCTGTTACCAGCGTTGCTTCCTTGGGCGGATAGTCCACCTCGAGACACTCCAGAGACTCGGTGAATGTGCTCCCAGAAGTCTGGGGGATGCTGTGGGCTCCAGGCTGGGCCCCAGCAGTGACTGCTTGCTAGGGACCCTGCGAACCCCAGGTAAGGTCCCATGGGAAAGAGAAGACCGCCCCTCTCCTTGAATCTCACTGGGATCCTCATTTAATAGTGAAGGACTTCTGTCCTCTTAAGACTCTTGCAGCTCTCTGCCAGGGGTTTGTCCTCTCTCCAGGATGGATGGGACGGGAGACTCCAGCAGGAAGAAGCTCTCCCCAGGGCCAGTTGAGCAGTCACAACTGCTGGGATCCCTCCTGGGGTCCAGGGAGACACTGTTCCCCTCATCCTGTGTTATAGATGCGAACTGCGTGAGAAGGAGCCAATCACCTTCTTGGCTCCAAGATGGAAGACCAGGAGCCGACCTGGCAAAAGGGAGGGCTGGACGCGTCTGAGGCCCCGTCCAGCCTGGGCAGTGAGCCCTCTACCCCAAGCTGCACACTGGGGGCCCTGTACTGGGCCTGTGTCCGCAATGACCCTGCCCAGCTGCAAGCCATGCTGGATGATGGAGTCTCCCCAGAGGAAGCCACCCAGGTGGATGGCAACGGGAGGGTGAGCCACCCCAGGGGGCCTTTGCAGAGCAGCAAGGGTGCTGTGAGCTTCAGGGTCAGCACCCATCACCTGGGTCCTCAGGAGGGAGTGGGTAAGAGTGGGTCTTTCCAGGGCCTAGGACATCTCTAAGACAATTGTGGGTTAGAGGACACAGGGCCCCCAAGGAGCTCCTGGAGGAAACAACAGGGGCTGAGCTGCCTCTCCTCCAGACAGGCCTCATGGTCGCCTGCTACCATGGTTTCCAAAGTGTGGTGGCCCTGCTCAGCCGCTGTCCGTTCCTGGATGTGAACCATCAGGACAAAGAAGGGGACACAGCCCTCATGCTGGCTGCCCAAGCAGGTGAGAGGCTGCTAACCCCATCCTTAATCAGTACCCCGGCTCCAGACCCGACTATAGCCCCACACTGTCTGCAGTGACATTCTCCCACCCTAGACGCTGCCTTGTTGGGTGGAGGGTGGGTTTGGGGCTTTGTCATCCCTTTCTTGAGTAGCTAAGCTCAGCCCTTGGTGCCTTGTAGGCCACGTGTCTCTGGTGAGTCACCTGATCAACTACTATGCAGGCCTTGACCTGGAGCGCCGGGACCAGCGGGGACTGACTGCACTGATGAAGGCCGCCATGCGGGATCGCTCGGAATGTGTTGCTGCCCTCCTCATGGCAGGTGCAGGATCAGTGGCCTCGTGTCCCTCTCCCATCCCTCCCAACCAGCACTGCTGTCATAGTTGCAATGAGGAGGGAAATGGAAAAGGAAGATCAATCCAGGCTGACCTCCTGGAATTGGGGGGAGTGTGCTGGGGCTTCTGACAAAGGGTCCAGCTATTGAGAGCTATGTTTACACTGTGAATGATGGTCCCAGAAAAGAAAGCTTGGAAGGATAACTGGACCAGCTAGATAACCTAATACCAAAAAAAAAAGCTGGAGTCTGGAACCAGATTCTCGAGTTCTCATTCTGGCTCTGCCACCAGCTGAGTGATTGTGGGCAAACGGCTTCCCTCTGTGAGCCNAAAAAAAAAAAAAAAGAGGGAATGTGCTCCGATGTCTCTTCCTTTCTTCCTTTTCTTTTTTCCTTCCTTTTCTTAAAAGGGTAGCAGTCCCAGGGCTTCTCTGGTGGTCCAGTGGTTGAGAACCCGCCTTCCGATGCAGGGGACGTGGATTTGATCCTTGGTTGGGGAACTAAGATTGCATGTGCCACGGGGCAGCTAAGCCTGCACACAGCAAGGAGAAACCCCCACGGCGCAACAGAAGGCCACAAGCGCCGTAACTAGAGAAACCCTGTGCACCACGACGAAGGCCCAGCGCAGCCAAAAAGTTTTTTTAATTAAAAAAATAAGAGGACAGCAGGCCCCTATTGGATTGGGGCCTTACCCTATGACCTCATTTAATCTTAATTACCTCCAATATGTCCCTATCTCCAAATATAGTCACAGTAAGGGGTCAAGGCTTCAACATGTGAATTTTAGGGGGACCCAATTCAATTCATAACAGAGTCTTCCTCATACCATATATAAAAGTAAATTCCAGATGGATTAAAGACTAAATACTAAAAAACCCCTGCAAGATTAATAAAAGAAATGAAGATCCTTGTGATCTTAGAATGGGAAATTCTTCTCAAGCAAGACTCAAAAGCACCAAGTATAAGGAGAAATTGTTATGAATTAAATCACATCAAAATTTAGGATTTCTATCGATAAAGTTCACAACAGATAAAGCTAACAGAAAGTTTTATATACAGTTGCCACACCCAAAACCCATCTAACAATGCGTTTATTATCTAGAATATTAAAAGGAATTCTTGAAAATTCAATTAGAAAAAGACAGGAAAGTCCAATAGAACCCTGGACCAATACTATCAACAGGTGATTCCCAGGAGGGGAAAAAAGAATGACTATCAGGTATGTAGAGATGCTCAACTTGTTAATAATCAGAAGAATCCAATGCAAAATAACCGCATCCCTTTATAGTTCTGTACTATCAGACTGACAAAAATTAGAAGTCAAAGGGGACTTCCCTAGTGGTCCAATGGCTAAGACTCTGTGCTTCCCGTGCAAGGGGCCCAGGTTTGATCCCTGGGCGGGGAACATGTGGCAACTAAGAGTTTGCATGCCGCAACTAAAGATCCCGTGTGCCACAACTAAGACCCGGTGCAGCCAAATAAATATATATATGTTTTTAAATTAAAAGTCCAAATAAGTACAAGGGTTGGGAAGGATTTGGGACATATCAATGCACTGTTGGTGGGTACACTGCAAAATAGGGAGCAGTCTGACAGGACCTGGTCAATACATATGTGTATGTCCTATGGTCTAGCAGTCTCAGAGAAGCTCTTTTTCGGGTCTACAACTAGAGATGTACAAGGATGCTCACTGCAGCATTATTTGCAGTGGCATGAAGTTGGAGGCAACATACGTATCCAACACTGGAAGAGTAGATAAGTAAAATGTAATGTAATTCTATAGAATTCTATGCAGCAGGAAGAGGAGGGAAGAAAGAAAGGTTAAAAGGTACACTGCACATATTTTATCAAGAGAACAAAGATTTTTCCAGGATCCTCACCCATCAGACTGCTGCTTGCATTTCATTGGCCAAAATTGTGTTACTTTGCCTTACCTAACTGAAAGGTGACTAGAGAGAGTGGGGGGTGTGGATAGGAACTGCATTCTCTATCAGTGATGTCTAATAGATAACCTAGTAGATTTCTTCCAGCTACTGCACAAAATCCATAGTGTGCATTCACCACATTTTGCTGTGATGGCTATAGGTACGGCAGCCATCTTGTGACCTTGAGGGAAAGTCGAGAGACTCCTAGAGAAGACCTTGACATCTTTATATATATATTTTTTATTTATTGGCTGTGCTGGGTCTTTGTTACTACACAGAGTTTGTCTCTAGTTGCGGCAAGCAGAGGCTACTCTCTAGTGGTTTGCAGGCTTCTCACTGCGGTACACTCTCTTGCTGCAGAGCACAGGCTATAGGCACATGGGTTTGGTTGTATTTTCTAGGCTGTAGACCATAGGCTCAATGGTTGTGGCACACCTCAGCCTGTGGGATCCTCCTGGATCAGGGATCAAACCTGTGTCTCCTGCATTGGTAGGTGGATTCTTTACTACTGAGCTACCAGGGGATCCCAGACCTTGACATCTTAAGTTACTAAATCAACACCAACAGTTTTTTATCCCTGAACTTTTTATCTTGTATGAAGAATAAATCTCTATTTGTTTAAGCCACATGTGTCAGAGTGTCTGTTCAATTACAGACAATAGAAATAAATCTGGCTAGTTTAAAGGGAGAAGCAGGCTTTAGGTCCAGGAACAACTCCCAGCTTCGAGAGGCACATGACCTCTGCCTGTGATGGGGAAAACAACAGTCATTACTACAGGAAGCTGATGAATCAGGAAGCTACTCACCAGAATCCCCCTGCATCTATCATGATCTGTGACAGCAAAACGGATGTCCCATGCTACTTAGCTGTATTCCAAATTTATGTCTCACACAAGGGCAGAACATAAATCATAGATTCCTAGCTCACAAGAATCTGGGAGGTGTCATTTTAGCTTTCCAGCATCTGTAGTTTTGGATGGATGTTGAACAGTCAGTCTGTGGCAGCCACCACGCTGCTGAGGTCAGTTTCTGATTACTTACAACCAAAGGCACTCCTGACCGATACACTGCAAGGAATGCAACAAGGACAGAACCTGAAAACAGAGCTGTGAGTGAAAAGAAGAAACACAATGAGCTTAGCACAATCTAAGGTGTCAGTTAACGTGAAAGTGATGAAAGTCACTCAGCCGTGTAGGACTCTTTTTGACCCCATGGACTGTTCTCCAGGCCAGAATACTGGAGTGGGTAGCCTTTCCCTTCTCCAGGGGATCTTCCCAACCCAAGGATCGAACCCAGGTCTCCTGCACTGCAGACAGATTCTTTACCAGCTGAGCCACAAGGGAAGCAAGGTGTTAGTTAAAACGTACACAAGTCAACACTACCTTTCTCAATGAAATGTACATTTTCAAGGATATTTGTGTCAATTGGTAAAGGAAAGGAGAACGGGGTCTGGGGATCAAGGATGAAAGAGATAAACCAAATAAAGTAAAGAAAAACAAGGGAGAGATCTTACACAGTCTTATAATTGGACTGATACAAGCAGAGGAATATGACTTGCTCCATTTTCTACAACCGAGGCCCAAAACCAATTCATTAAACTTGATATTTAATAGTAATTTAACGTAAATAATAGTTTAACAATACATTATTAATTTAATAAATAACTATAAACGGCTTACATAATCAAATGAATTCATTTAGATATCAACACAATTTAAATGTTTCATATTTAATTTACCACAACAAACTAATCCAGTAAACTTTCTATATCATAATTTTTGTACCCTTAATTAGTAATTCTTTATACTTTAATTTCTCCAGAACCTCAAAAAATAGATCCGGGTGACCCCTGGAACCCCCATCTCTGCTCCAGCCCCTGTTTAGTGAGATGTCATCACTAGCACCCTCTTCCACCACCACCCCCTCACCAAGACCCCGCTCCACCAAGGAAGGAGGGACTTCAGCTTTTGAGAGTGAGTTTGGGGACGTCGTAGCCCTTCCACCATCGAAGGATCGGTTTCTGAGACAGGGATCGGTTTCTGAGACAGCCAGTCTCCCCTGAAGGCGCAAGGTGAGTGCGTCGGCAGAGATGCGGTGCTAACTCCCAGAACCTCCTCCGCGGGGGCGGAGCTGCCCTGACTCGGGCCCCGCCCACTCTGGGCAGGCTTTGGGGGCGGGTCTCTGTCATCCTGGGCAGGAGAGCGCCGCACGCCCGGCCCCGCCACCACCGCCTCCCCTCAACTAACCCGGCTTGATCCAGCTCAGCTCTGAGGTGTTTGAGGCAGCTTTTTCCGTTAAGTCGAGCCATCTGTTACCAGCGTTGCTTCCTTGGGCGGATAGTCCACCTCGAGACACTCCAGAGACTCGGTGAATGTGCTCCCAGAAGTCTGGGGGATGCTGTGGGCTCCAGGCTGGGCCCCAGCAGTGACTGCTTGCTAGGGACCCTGCGAACCCCAGGTAAGGTCCCATGGGAAAGAGAAGACCGCCCCTCTCCTTGAATCTCACTGGGATCCTCATTTAATAGTGAAGGACTTCTGTCCTCTTAAGACTCTTGCAGCTCTCTGCCAGGGGTTTGTCCTCTCTCCAGGATGGATGGGACGGGAGACTCCAGCAGGAAGAAGCTCTCCCCAGGGCCAGTTGAGCAGTCACAACTGCTGGGATCCCTCCTGGGGTCCAGGGAGACACTGTTCCCCTCATCCTGTGTTATAGATGCGAACTGCGTGAGAAGGAGCCAATCACCTTCTTGGCTCCAAGATGGAAGACCAGGAGCCGACCTGGCAAAAGGGAGGGCTGGACGCGTCTGAGGCCCCGTCCAGCCTGGGCAGTGAGCCCTCTACCCCAAGCTGCACACTGGGGGCCCTGTACTGGGCCTGTGTCCGCAATGACCCTGCCCAGCTGCAAGCCATGCTGGATGATGGAGTCTCCCCAGAGGAAGCCACCCAGGTGGATGGCAACGGGAGGGTGAGCCACCCCAGGGGGCCTTTGCAGAGCAGCAAGGGTGCTGTGAGCTTCAGGGTCAGCACCCATCACCTGGGTCCTCAGGAGGGAGTGGGTAAGAGTGGGTCTTTCCAGGGCCTAGGACATCTCTAAGACAATTGTGGGTTAGAGGACACAGGGCCCCCAAGGAGCTCCTGGAGGAAACNCTTTGCAGAGCAGCAAGGGTGCTGTGAGCTTCAGGGTCAGCACCCATCACCTGGGTCCTCAGGAGGGAGTGGGTAAGAGTGGGTCTTTCCAGGGCCTAGGACATCTCTAAGACAATTGTGGGTTAGAGGACACAGGGCCCCCAAGGAGCTCCTGGAGGAAACAACAGGGGCTGAGCTGCCTCTCCTCCAGACAGGCCTCATGGTCGCCTGCTACCATGGTTTCCAAAGTGTGGTGGCCCTGCTCAGCCGCTGTCCGTTCCTGGATGTGAACCATCAGGACAAAGAAGGGGACACAGCCCTCATGCTGGCTGCCCAAGCAGGTGAGAGGCTGCTAACCCCATCCTTAATCAGTACCCCGGCTCCAGACCCGACTATAGCCCCACACTGTCTGCAGTGACATTCTCCCACCCTAGACGCTGCCTTGTTGGGTGGAGGGTGGGTTTGGGGCTTTGTCATCCCTTTCTTGAGTAGCTAAGCTCAGCCCTTGGTGCCTTGTAGGCCACGTGTCTCTGGTGAGTCACCTGATCAACTACTATGCAGGCCTTGACCTGGAGCGCCGGGACCAGCGGGGACTGACTGCACTGATGAAGGCCGCCATGCGGGATCGCTCGGAATGTGTTGCTGCCCTCCTCATGGCAGGTGCAGGATCAGTGGCCTCGTGTCCCTCTCCCATCCCTCCCAACCAGCACTGCTGTCATAGTTGCAATGAGGAGGGAAATGGAAAAGGAAGATCAATCCAGGCTGACCTCCTGGAATTGGGGGGAGTGTGCTGGGGCTTCTGACAAAGGGTCCAGCTATTGAGAGCTATGTTTACACTGTGAANGTCCCTCTCCCATCCCTCCCAACCAGCACTGCTGTCATAGTTGCAATGAGGAGGGAAATGGAAAAGGAAGATCAATCCAGGCTGACCTCCTGGAATTGGGGGGAGTGTGCTGGGGCTTCTGACAAAGGGTCCAGCTATTGAGAGCTATGTTTACACTGTGAATGATGGTCCCAGAAAAGAAAGCTTGGAAGGATAACTGGACCAGCTAGATAACCTAATACCAAAAAAAAAAGCTGGAGTCTGGAACCAGATTCTCGAGTTCTCATTCTGGCTCTGCCACCAGCTGAGTGATTGTGGGCAAACGGCTTCCCTCTGTGAGCCTACCCAGTGTAACGAGAGTGATGGCCTTCTCTGGGCTGATTTCCAGCTCTGAGGAGCCAGGGTTTCAGGGATGCAGTGATGGACAGTTGAGACGTAGGGGCAGTGTAGAGTTGTTCTGGGGTGAAGTCCACATTGTCTGTGGAGTCTCAGAACCTCATTACTCCGTGAGGTGGGTCTACCCTCTGTTCACTCTGGGGACTCCAAACCTCCAGCTTTTCCTTTCCCCATTGCATCAGACTGGGTTTGGGGTGAGAAGGGACAAAGGTCTGCACCTCCTCCTTTGTTTCAAAGTGACAGCCACTCCTTGCTTCCTAAGATTAGGGGGGTGTGGTGGTGAAGAGAGGAATCAGGAGTGGGAACCAGCAGGATCCCCCCCCCCTGCTCCAGGGGGTGCAGCTTGACCCGGGCAACTTGCCACCATCCCTCTGGTCAGTGCCTTAGCTCAGGGGGTCTCTGTTCTATGCCAGGTTTGTAGATCCCCCCAGTAGGTCTCTCTGAAATCTTTTCCCCACGCTGGACTCCAATTTCTTCATCAGTCCTAAACTAGAAGTTGAATCTGGGGCTGGTACTGACCCTGGGCTGTAGCCACTGAGGATCCTCAGCTTCCAGCTACAACAGGATGAGACACTCAGTCCTACTGCTAAAGAACCTGTCCTTCTGCAAGTCAGCAATTCCCTGTCCCACCCCGTGACACTCCTGTGCCCCCCACCCCCTAGGTGCTGACCTGACAGCGGTGGATCCCGTCCGGGGCAAGACCGCCCTGGAGTGGGCATTTCTGACAGACAGCTTCGACACGGTGCAGAGAATCCGGCAGCTGCTGCGGCGGCCCCAAGTGGAGCAGCTCAGCCGGCATTATCAGCCTGAGTGGCCAGCCTTGCCCGGGCTCGTGGCCCAGGCTCAGGCTGCCCCGTCTCTCCTAGAGCGACTGCAGGCCACCTTGACCCTCCCCTTTGCCCAGTCTCCCCAGGAAGGGGGTGTCCTGGACCACCTTGTGACCATCACGACCAGCCTGGCCAGTCCTTTCCTCACCACCGCATGCCACACCCTGTGCCCTGACCAACCCCCTGCACTGGGAACCCGAAGGAAGTCTGTACCAGAGCTGCTAGGCACTGCCCCGCCCCCTCCCCCTGCC